>BHFT01004933.1:0-18431 GCA_004320025.1 Laticauda laticaudata
AAGAGATCGGACTGCCATTTGTCAGAAATGGTGTAGGGTCTCCCGCTTGGGCAGGGGGTTGGACTAGATGACCGACAAAGTCCCTTCCAACTCTGATTATCTGTTATCTGTTGTCTGTTATCAACTGGACTTTCTAGGGTTTTTTCCTTTGATAATATTTTGTTCTCCTTCAAAAAGCTGCCAGATGGCTGCAAAGAATATAAATATTTCCATTCCCACCAGTTAGTTAGAATTGAAGAAGCTTCTTGGGTGAGAATCAAAACATTTTAAAAGGGGGAAAAGATCAAGAAAGTCATGTTGTCTTTTGAGGGGGGGGAAAGCATCTTTGAGATGAATTTGCTTTTAGGTAAGCTTGTAAATTAAGGTAATCTAAAAGTCTTCATTACAGACCACACTGATATTTAAACTATTGCTTTATCAAACTGGGAGGCCCATTCCTAACCATTTCCTATCTTCTACTCTTGGTTTTCCATGTACCTCTCATTTCAACTTCTACACTATTATCCCTGCTGACCGAATGTTTCACAAGAAACTAGTTTTTCTGGTAATAAATTCTCAGCTGAGTTTCACTACAACCTGTTTTCACAGGTTAGCCGTATGAATTGTGTGTTGCAAAAGCTTTGCTTGTTATTGCTTGGTGCTTTGCATGCCTGAAACAAGAGAAGAGAAAAGCCTTAGAGAAGAGAAGAGAAATGCTTTTCATGCATCACAATTTCCTAAAAAAGCTTTTTTTTAAATTTTGGAAGACCATCTTTATTCCACATGTTATTTTCATAATGTATATATTAAGATTGCCCATCACAAAATATCTTCATATGAAACTTGATGGACTTATTCCATTCAAAATGTTTCTATTTATTTATTAATTTTGTTTGTCACCCATCTCACCTCACGGTGACTGGGAGGCTTACAATATTAAAAAGGGTACCTTGGTACTCAACTGCTTTGAAACTCATTGAATTTGGTACTTAACACATTTTGACATGAACATTTTGTCCTGGTACTCATTGTTGACTTGGTACTCAATGTACAAGCTAGAACTTGCCGATGTTGGCTGCCTTGTTGATTTTCCTACATTATTCCATATGGGAAAACATTGTTTAGTACTCACCATTTTTGGTATTCATTTCACCTTCCGGAACCAATTAGGGATGAGTATTGAGGTACCATTGGTGGGATTCAAATTTTTTTACTATCGGTTCTCTGAACGTGGCTAGGTGGGCGTGGCAGGGGAAGGATACTGTAAAATATCCAGTCAAAAGTGGTATTTGCCAGTTCTCTGAACTACTTAAAATTTCCGCTACTGGTTCTCCAGAACTGGTCAGAACCTGCTGAATACCTCTGTGAGGTACCACTGTAACGTAAACATACATAGTAACAGCAATATATCAACATGAATACAGTAAGAGTAAAACGCTATAAAATATAAGTACATGTTCAGCTTCATCCACAAATCTGATCAATTTTGCCCCAAAATATATTTATATAGCTATTCAAGAGCAATTTGGTTATTTATATAGCTATTGGATATAGCTATTTATTTTTAATTTAGGACTATATAATCAACATATTAGCAGACCTGTTTATCTGTCCAGGTTCAGAATGTTTTCCGAATTGGGGGCTGAATCAAAATTGGACATAGTCTAAACCACGATTAGTTTAGACTAAGAAGGAATTAAAAGTGTCAAAGTGACTTGAAATCTTAGTAATAATCCTAGATATACAAGAGTAAGATACAAGAGTTCTTAGAAATCAGTAGATATATGCCAAACACCAATAACCAACTTTTATATCTTCGTCTCTACGGTCCAATAACTAGGTCTGCCAACATATTTCCTATTTCAAGCATCTCTGATTTAACTTGTTATAAATTTTCTGTAGATTGACATACTAAGTTTATCTTCCTTTTAAGATAAATGTTTTCACTGAAGAAGCCTCAAAGTATTCAGCTAAATCATTTGGGACAGTATATAAACGTTATGAAAGTTTAGATGGAAAAGAGCAACAAAATTGTTTTTTTTAATGTTATGTTTTAGGAATGCATTTCTGGCAAAGAAAGCAAAAACTTGCACACAGTGTCTTTTTATAGCCTAGTTTATGCAATAAATGGTTGTATTGATGTAGTTTTAATTGTAACCATTTTCCCTGCAAGAAAATGAGAGTGACATCAGTTTTCACATCATAGGAGAACAGCTTTGTGGTGGTGGTTGAAAGCATTTCTGTTCATCTCATTCTAGCAAGTTTTTGCTGCTGAAACAAACTTTTCCTTTGATTATTGTTTCCCAAATTTGATAGGTAGCCAATTTATTGTTGCAGTGGAGGCTTTTGTAATGGCATGTTTTGGATTCCTTTAAGCATTTCATGATTCCAAATGGCATTTTCAAAAATAGCATTTTTGGAACAATATGGAATTGCTGTTTCCTTTGTAGAAAACTTACTGTCCTGCTGAAATTTCTTTTCCTGCATGCATTTTGACTGATATGCTGTTGAAGAATTCAGTTAAATTTCTGGTAAATTGTCAGCTTGTAAAAGACCACATAGGAGTGACTTTACTCTTCCACTAAAAGTACTATCAATTTTCAGATGTTACAGATGAAAGCAACAGTAATTTTTAGGTCTTTACTCTCAGGCCATAATAAAATTCATATCACAATGAAAATAGTGATGCAACTGGAAATGATAACTAATATTCAGACAGATGATAGATAGATGATTGAGCCAGAGCCAGAGAGAGAGGGGGGAGAAAGGGGGAGAGGGAGAGGGAGAGAGAGAGAGAATATAAAGATGATGAAATAATCATAAATTTTCCCAGCTCTATAAAATATATAATTTTTTGTATTCACCAATATGGTGGCACAGAATTAAATTACTGCCTGAGGAAAATCTCTCTTTACAAACACCCCATTATTAGAGTCAAGCAGCAAGGAAAACCTGAAGCCTAATTAGCCCCTTTGTCTTTCCAGGAGACAGTACAAAACCAAAGGGAACAATTAGAAGTTGTGTGGCATTTTTAAACCAATTTTTCCCTAAGCCAAAACCAAGAAATACATCTACTGTAAATAATGAGTGAGAGCTAACTGAGTCTGAGGTAGAACTTGTCACTAGCTGTCTCCTCTTTCATATGTCACAGTTGGGTGACATGTAAACTTAATAATTTACAATTATTATTGTTGGCCACATAAAACAATTGACAATAAGACTTAACAATAGTTGATAAGAAAGGCAAAAAAAAGTCTGGAGAGTGGGCATTGCAATGTCTGGAGATAGTAGAACAGAAGAGAAAGAATTGGAGAATATCACACAATATAGAGATCTGCAAATAGAAGTAGAACAACCATGCAAAAGAAAGCCAAGATAAAACAAATAGTAATAGGTGCCTTTGGTGCAATTCCAAAACATCTGGAACGCTACTGGAACACCATTGAAATTGACAAAATCATCATCAGTCAGTTGCAAAAGGCAGTCTTGACTGGAACAGCTTACATCTTGCAACGATACCTTTAATACTATCAAACAACATCTGCTATTCCCTGTCCTTGGCAAAAACTCAATAGGTGGATAAAAATGCCAAATCCAGTCGAAACATCTGATTGTGCAACCAACCATAGTAACAATGAATGAGTTGTACTAGTTTGATTCTTTTTCTTTGCAAGCATGGCTTCTTCCTGGTCCATCAGATATTTCTAATGGACATCCATCACAGTTGAAAATATTTCCTGTCATCAGCATGATGCCAGAAGCAACTTTTTGCTTGCGATCATGGGACCTTAGAGATTTTACAGAGTGGGCACATTCTATTTTTGATCGAGGAAAAGGAGTCATATATAATCTCAAGAAAGGCATTCAGTAAACATTAAGAGTTCCAAAGGAATCCAATTAAGTACTAGGGCTAGTTAAAGACACTACCCTACATCACATTTTTCCACATTTTCTTGGGAAGGAAGAAATCCCACATATTGTTTTACATGTCTCTGCCTAATAGGTGCTATTTTAAACATAATTCATCCTCATATGCATGGTTTTATATATTAGCACTGAACTGAAATTGATGGATTCTGGCAGATCTGGGCATTATTGCTGTGCTGCCTATGATGGCATCTACAATGTTGACCCACCCTGTCATTCTAAAAGAATAATTTAGCAATAGAGGTAGATAGTTTTCCAAGAGTGAAATGCAGTAAAATGGTTATCAGAATAGTGAATGCTTCCTTGCTGTGCCATTCCTCTTGTAAAGTACTTTGGAATGAACTAACTATCTTTTCCTGTGCCATACTTTTATCTAGGGATTGTCTCTTTTATCATTTTTATCTTGATAGTTACAGTCTGGTTTGCACAGTAGTGTCCACTGTGCAATTGAAATTCCTTTGCTAAAGTCCTTATGTAGGTCATCAAATGAAATGCTTTTTATAGATTCCTATCTAAATAAGGGGCAGATTATAGATTGTAGTATCTTCAAATGTGAGAACACACACACACATACACACACACACATACCTCTCTAGGAAACCAACAGCCCAATAATAGTAATCTGTTTTGGATGGAAGAACATATAGATATACCATAGATGAAGAAGGAAAAACAACTCTTCTGTACATTTGTAGATCCCAACATAAATTACTTTGTGATATGAATTCATCACTTTATCCATACACGATATGAGAAAATAAATGATATATAAACTGTATCATTGTATTTTCAGCACAATTCAAAAGTCCCATTAGGGAGATTCACTAATTTCATGATCTCCTTCTTGAAGCTCTGTTTCAGCTATTGAAGAATAAGTAGCCCTAGGAATTTTAGCAAATGTATTTCAAGAGTAATCTTAATTCATTGTAATGAATAAAAATCCAATGTAAAAGGAATGCTTTGAAAGAGTAACACCAAATATCATAACCCTAAACCAGAGGGCAGTCTACACTTTTCCTGTTGATTTCCCACAGAAAGTTTTGGCAATACTGGCTAGTAATACTTAGTAATTAAGTAGATGAGTATGTACATAAAGTGATTTTTAAATCATTGTTTGTTGAGCTCATATATATCAGTGACGTATATATCAGTGACGTTTGGAGAATATCTAATATTTGTGATCTTTTTTCACTGTGACAATATTTGGGAAACTTACTTCAGAGTACAGGACAACTCCTGAAAATCAGTATTATTTCCAGATAGTTGAAGGAAAAATGTGTAATGCTACCCTTATGGAAAAATTACCATACCTAAAGTCCCTTGGTTAATAAATATGCATTGTTGCCAGCTATTATTTTCTTAATTTTCTTCAATAGAATCAAAAATCCATATGAAGTTTTATTTATTTCAAAATTACAAATATTTGGCTCATGTAATTACTTTGCTCGGAGAGCTAGCTATTGCCTATGGGGACTATGTAATTGATGTGGAAGTGGGGGTAGAGTGTCATTGTTTCTATTTTAAGTATTATTTTAGTAACAGTAATTTCTCATATACTGCAAAGATCTTGCCCCCAAAATAACACATTTCTAAAATTACTCTGTATAAAAATATTTGTCATTATCTTACCAAAGCATTGAAAGGTACTGTAATATTGAATCAGCATTGATAACATGCTATAATAAACAATCCAGTGAACGTTTTATTTTTGAAGTGACCAGGCAATTATTCACTTATTTTTGAGAAGAGACAAGAAGACCATGAAAAATATCAAATTGCATTTCTATAGACTTCAAAAGCACTGGACTTCAAAAGCACTGGAAACCAGATTCAGAATGGATATAGTTCCCCCCCCCCCAATATCTATGTTATTTTGATACATACTATAATATGATTTTATTACAAATATAACACTTAAAGAGAGATACAGATTCTAGAAATTAAGAGACTAAACCTGAAATTTAGTAAAAAAAAAAAATTAAGAAAGAGCATTATGATGATATCAAATAATTGGAATTCTATGCAAGAAGGATAGTTTGGATGTTAAAATGGATTTCAAAGGAATTCTAAAATCTCCTGACTATAAACTGGGAGAAAATAATAGAAATCAGATAAGTCACTATGTTTTATACATTTAAACATTCTTCTAATTTGGTGAGGAAGGTTTTCAGGATATCTGTGAGAAACAGATAAACACAGAGAAGGCAAACTGAGATACAAGTGTGTACACAAGGCCAGGCAAGTACATGAAGGTTGTACAATGTGCTTGCCTAGCCCTTTGTTCACACTCACCCATTTAGACCTACAGTTCTATTCACTTAAGTCTGTAGTCCCACTTGATGGGCTCCCTGATACACTTGTCTAAAGTCAACTCAGTCCTCAAGCTAAAAATTAGTTTCCTACAGTTGACTTGTGTGGTCAATATTACAACAATCTATGATTATTCTCTCGGGCCTTTTAATGTTAGCTCTGTTATAGTACAAAGAGATCACCTAATTATTTGTTTTCCTTTTGAGTAAGTTCTGGTGCCTACTAGCTAATTAAATTCTTATTAGTTTGCCTAGCATGTTTTCAGTTTAACTTTCTGATTTTAGTTGGAATTTTAGACAGTTTTCTTTTTATTAAAAAATGCAAACTATCCTGGGAAAGAATGCTACATATAAACAGTTAAATGACAGATAAGTCAATGAATGGACTGTTTGCCTTCCAGTCACATATAACAAGTCTTCTGTTGAGTTCACTCTTAGTAGATCTTATGGCCTTTTCAGACCTGCCCCACTCCTCTTGAGCAGAGGCAGAAACAGAAGCTGAGTATGGATCCTACTTGAATCTTATTAGTGGATTAAGGCCTGGCACTGGTTTCTCATTCTGAAATACAGTTTTCAAGCCCATCAACAATACAGCTTTCAAGCCCATGTAACAGTGCTTGGAAAAGTATCATTAAAGTGTCATGTCTACTCAGCATTTACAACAAGTTCAGTGGTGGATGTTGTAGGATCCAATCTGAGTTGGTCACTGGGACTAAAAGTCTGGGGTTTGGGGGCTCCTAGCTTTTGGGCTTTTGTTGGAGCCCATTCTTAGGGAACATCTCAGAAAATTTCCCTCTTTCCAAAATGTGGTGGATGTACTCAGGCAGGTTCTGCTATAAAAAGCCCATGTCACTTCTGTGAAGTCATTGGCCAAAATTGTCTTGAATTGACAATTTGACTCTAACTTAGGCTATCTTGAATTTCTTAGCCTTTGCAAAAATGTCCTTAGATTTAATCTTATTGGGGGATAACTATAGATTAAATCAGGGATTCAGGGGTGACAAAATGGTGGCCCACAGGCCAGATACATCATGCGCAAGCCATGCCCACCTCAGCTCTGCAAAGGCAAAAATCATCATGATACATTATGTGACATCAGGTGACACGATCGAGTTTGACACCCATGGATTAAATGAATGTCATAATAATAATGTAATAATGGTAAGATATTTAAAAAGGAGACCAGAACCTTGGGAAAATTCATAGCAAAACCCTTTTGCAATAGGAATTTAAAATAAAAAATGCAACAATAGAAAACATTTGAAAATTAGGCACTAGGAACTGGATTCCTCTCTCTTTTATGATGATTTATGAGTACTAGTTCGGGGTCATCTACCTGGCTCTGTCTATGAGTTAGAACTGCTTAGCCTGTAAGGTCTTAGGAGAGTCTGACTCAGTGGTGGGATTCAAATTTTTTTACTACCGGTTCTGTGGACGTGGCTTGGTGGGCGTGGCAGGGGAAGGATACTGTAAAATCTCCACAGAGGTGGTATTTGCTGGTTCTCCAAACTACTCAAAATTTCCACTACTGGTTCTCCAGAACTGGTCAGAACCTGCTGAATACCACCTCTGGTCTGACTCAAATATTTAACAAAGGACATAGTTTATGTGGCTTTAAACAACTTCTATGTTGAAAGGATTACATAGGATTACATAGGTCTGAGGTCCAAGGCCTTACATAGAATCTACCTTCAGAGCGTATCCTGCTTCTGCTTCACTATACCCAAAAAAGGTATCTCTTATTTCTTTTATCATCTGTAGCAACTAATATTAGGCTTCACTTATCTGTAATGTATGCACAAATATCAGGGGCTGATTTGCACTGTCCAGAGATTTCAGGCACAGAAAGCAAAACCCAAACAGGTGATAATAAACTATTAAAAGAAATAGACCTTTTTTCTCTTCTCTCTCCTACTCCTCTTCCTCCTCAGTAATCCTTTACAGGTAATCCTCAATTTACAAACACAATTGAGCCCAAAGTGTCTGTTGCTTAGCGACACGGTTGCTAAGTGAGTTTTGTCCCTTTTTACAACTTTTCCTGCAACACTGGTTAAGTTAGCAACTCGGCTGTGAAATGAATTCGTTTTACAGAAATACATGGCAGCTGCCAAGTGCCCAAATTTTGATTATGTGACCATGGGGAGGTTGTTAGTCATAAATGCCAAAACAAAAACAAAAAACCCAACCAGTTATAAGTTACTTTTTACAATGCCATTGTAACTTCAAACAGTCACTAAATGAATGGTTGTAAACTGAGGAGTAAATTTATTTAATTAATTAATTAATTCATGTCTGTCTAGACAGCCCATCTCCCTCCAGGGTTATTCAGCTTGTTTTTCTCTTTATTGTACCAAATCTTAGAAAACCTGCTCGATCTGTAATGCTTAATTGGTGCTGAAGAAACTGAGTAAGAAGAAGGCAGGGAAGATGTTTATGTCCTGCTCCATCTCTGGGTAATTTAATTCTTTAAAGCAAACCTTCCTTAAGCTTACAGCAGCTGTTTCTTGCTTTCTCCCATCCTACATAGAGCCAGCACATAAATTCAGAGCCTTTTTTTTATTAGAGTGGAACAGATGAAAATAGATAACAGGTTGTAATGGACTTCCGGTAACTCAGATGCCACTGGTGTTGGCAACAATCTTTATGATTCCTACTACTATTCTTCTTTCTTTTCCTGTTGGCTGTTGCTGCCAAATCTATTGACATAAATAGGAAGCAATCTTTTTCTGCACTTTGGCCTCATTTGCAGAAACATATTGGAAAGTTCATGAATCATTCGGCCCATTTACAAAGGGAGAGAGGAAATAATATGCTAATGTCAGAGAAAAGGCTTTTTCCCTGTTAACTCCTGTATGCCCATTCCAATCTTCTTCCCCACCCCCAAAGTATCCATTGAAAAAGAAATTAATATAGCAACTAATGAGGTCTAATAAAAAGAAGGATTAGGGATGGCATGAAAGCAGTGTTTCAATATCTCCGACAAAGATGAGGGGATCAACTTTTTTTTGCCAAAGCACCTATAGGCAAGACAAGAAATAATGGATAGAAACTAACCATAGACAGAAATAACTTAGGACTAAGGAGAAAATTCCTAATGCCATGTTTCCCTGAAAATAAGACTCTGTCTTATAATTTTTTTTGCCACCAAAAAAGGCATCAGGTCTTATTTTGGGGGGAAGTCATCCACTGACTAACCTCACTTATGCATGTCACACCTGGCCCTCTTTTCGCTGTCAGAGGCCTTCAGGAACTTTTTCTTCTGTGGCCAGCAACGCTTTCCTGAAGGCCTCTGGAAGCCAATAACAGAGCTCCAGATCAATCTGGGAATCTGTTATCAGCTACAGAGGCCTTTAGGAAAGCCTTGCTGGATGAAGAAGAAATGAGCTGGCAAGGTAGGTGTTGGGGTGTGCGAGGCTTGGCTACAACTGTCCGAAGGTAAGTAGTAGGGCATCTCCACTGCCCCCCATCCCCACCCTAGCTTAATTTTTACCCATGCACTCTGGAATGGGCAGGATCTTAATTAGGGCTTATTTTTGGGGTAGGGCTTATATTGGATGCACGTGTAAAAATCAAGCTAGGACTTACCTTCAGGGTAGGTCATATTTTTGGGGAAACAGGTCAGTGAGATCAAACAATCAATGGCATAACTTGCCTTCAGAAGTTGTGGGAGCTCCATCACTGGAGGCTTTCAAAAAGAGACTGGACAATCATTTGTTTGAAATGATATAGAGTTTGCTGCTTGAGCATGGGACTAGAAGACCTCCAAGGTTCCTTCCAACTCTATTGCAGTATTCTATGTTCTAACTGTTCTGGAACTCTAATAAAGCAAATATTCTTTGTGTAAGGTGCCAGGGTTGGCTCATAAGACTGCACATCAATCTAGATCGAAACACATGAATGGATGCAAATATGCATGTGCTGGACAGTTTATGCTAGTAGTTAAGGCACCAGGCTAGAAAGCAGGAGACCATGAGTTCAAGTCCTCCCTTGAAAGTCATCTGGATGATTGGGGGCCAGTCGCTCTCTCTCTCAGTCCAACTCACCTCACAGGGTTCTTGTTATGGGAACAATAGGAGTATGGAAGTGTGTTGGATATGTTTGCCACCTTGAATTATTTGTCAGAATAATAATGATAGGATATAAATAAATAAAAAACAAATGTAAACCATAGAAACAAACATAGGTTCCCATCACACTATTCTCTTTGGGGATAAGCAGTGGTATACTCAACACAGAAATTAAGTAGGGAATAACAACCTTAGGAAATTAAAGGAAGAGATAAAAGGGAAAGCTTAGCTAAAACTAGTTATACCAAACTTACTCACTATCACTCTGTAGTTTTTCATCCTTGCAAACCGCTCTTGATCCCATCATATCCACAGCCTGCTTCATACTTGCATCATTATAGTTTTCACCTCAGTGTGTATGTATATATATATATATATATATATATGTTTTTTTAAGCTTTCGCGGGTACTTACATGTGTGCTGTTCAGCTTCCTTCGGGTATTATCCCATGTCATTGTAGTGCTGTTAAAGTTGTAGCAACGTTTCAGCAGAATCTCATCTGCCATCATCAGGCTTCTGTAGACCCACATCCATACAGAAGCCTGATGATGGCAGATGAGATTCTGCTGAAACGTTGCTACAACTTTCAACTTTAACAGCACTACAATGACGTGGGATAATACCCGAAGGAAGATAAACAGCACGCATGTAAGTACCCGCGAAAGCTTAAAAAAACATATATATATATATATATGTATATATTCTTTTTTTCTAATATGATAATGGCCTGATTAGAAATTTGAATAGAGGTAGAAATAAGAATACACACCTTTATATGAATCAGTAGTTTGTATGTACTTTATATGAATCAGAAAGATTGGAGGCTGAAAGATAGTATTATTATGTATGTTTAAATAATAGAAAGACTACTTGAATCGTGTATTATATTGTGATTTTGAACAACCAAATAATGGACTGTGTTTTAATATAAACATGTGTTTATATTAAAATGAATATTATACTAGGATTAGCAATGGTGACCTGATTAGAAGCTAGAATAGAAGTAGAAATAAGAAATAGGGGAAATATTAACAGATATAATTTTTATATAACAGAATATAAGTAATAATTTATGGAATAATTTATGCTTTGTGAAACATGGAGATGAGGCTATCCCCATCCTTGGTGGTCTTCTGAATATTGCTCAAAACATG
Source organism: Laticauda laticaudata (assembly GCA_004320025.1). Classification (NCBI taxonomy): domain Eukaryota; kingdom Metazoa; phylum Chordata; class Lepidosauria; order Squamata; family Elapidae; genus Laticauda; species Laticauda laticaudata. The sequence continues at coordinate 11,438 of BHFT01004933.1, forward strand.
ACTGTATCAACAGGCTTGAGGATCTCAGGGAAATGGTGAATCAATGCGATGGCTATATTGTCTGTTATACTGAAGATGCTGTTTTATTATCTTTTAATAATACTGCTTTTTAAAAAAAATTGATTTTTTTTAATGTTTCTTTTTCCTGATTTGTTTTTAATATATGCTGCCCAGAATGGGATGGGCAGCCACAAAAATATGATTGATTGATTAATTAATTAATGATGAATATAACCTCATTTAGCACGACAGAGCATAACCTGGTTTAGATTGAAAAGTTGTTTCTTTAAAAAAATTGCTGAATTATTTTTTCTTATAATTGCACATTTTCACTTACTGAATAAAAATTATATATTAGCCTAAAAATTAATACAAAGACAGTATTGATGTTCCCTACTTTTTGTTTGTTTTTTTCAGGTCCAAGTACATTGGATAATATTGTAGAAGATGTTACACATCCCTGTAACCCAAATCCCTGTGCTGCAAATCAGTTGTGTGAAGTAAACAGAAAGGGATGTCAGCCTCTTGAACCTTGTCTTCCCTATTTTTGTATTCAGGGTAAGCCTTTATAAAGGCTAAATGAATGCCATAGGATTCCTAATAACTTAACACTTGCCTTTCTTTGAAAATATTCTTTCTTCAAGGACACTGCTATTATAGAATATAATTTCACCTTACACTAAAACCGGAAGGGGAGGGTGATGAATCTGTAGAAACTTTAGAATCTAATCCCAAGCAAAAACCCAAAAATAACCAATCAAACAAGGAGATAGAGAGTGTTGAGAAGTAAGAAGAACTCAAATATAAAATAGGAGATGAAGTAAATGCAGCTTCAGCATAAACAATTTGGATCAGGACTATCTTAACATAGGCCTGATGGGCACTTGACCTTGGGCCCCACAAGCATAGGGACCCCATACTTATCTATGTATGTTAACCCTTCAATGTACCTTGTATCATATAAATACAACAACATATTTATTACAATTTATTGCATTTTAAAATTAATACTAACATGCAAATATGTGTTTAATTTTATCAGCCATTTACATTTTTATTCTTGTGAGTAGTTGTCATAGGGGCACCAGTACACTGCCTCGGGCTCATAATAGCAATAGCACTTAGACTTTTATACCACTTTATAGTGCTTTACTACCCTCTATGCAGTTTACATAGTCAGCATATTTCCCCCAACAAAATAATAATAATAATAATAATAATAATAATAATAATAATAATAATAATAATAATAATAATAATAGCTGACCAAAAGCTTACTTGGAATTGGCTAAAATCGGGAATACTGAAAAAAGAAACTGAAGGCTTTATTTTGGCTGCTCAAGAACAAGCCTTAGCCACAAATTGCATGAAGGCAAAGATTCAGCATGTCACCACCAACAGCAAATGCCACTTCTGTAATGAGAAAGATGAAACAGTTGACCAAATAATCAGTGGATGCAACAAAATTTTACAAACTGACTACTTGGAACACCATAACCGAGTTGCTAAAATCATTCACTGGAAACTATGCCAAAAGTTTAGATTTGAGTATAGTAACAACTACTGGGAACATAAGGTTGAGAAGTTCTGGAAAATGAAAAAGTCAAGATCTTGTGGGACTTCAGAATTCAAACAGACAGGTATTTGGCCTGACATAACAATAGTTGAGAAGAAAAGGGTTTGGTTCATTGGCATAGCAATACCTGGTGATGCATGAATTGTAGACATATAGCAAGAAAAAAATCAGAAAGTATTGGGACCTACAAATTGAAGGTGAGCAACTTTGGAAAAATAAATTGTGTGTTATCCCAATTGTAATGGAGCCCTTGGAGCAGTACCTAAAGGGCTGCCTCACTATTTGGAAATCCTGAATTTATCAGACCTGAATATCCTGATTCTACAAAAAACCACCTTGCTTGGAACAGCTTATATCCTCCGACGCTACCTGAACAGTTCCTAGGTCCTTGGGTAGGACCTGAGCTGTTGAGCTATCGACCAGCCCCAAAGGGTGTGAATCTCACCAAAGATTAACCAATAAAAACAACAACAACAACAATAATGTAATAATAATAATGCTGTTAAGAGGGCCCTGTTATATATTAATGCTCAAAGTATGAAAAACAAACTTGAAGTTCTAGTATACGAGGGCAAGTACAATATTGTTGCTATTAGTGAAACTTGGTGGAATAAAATTAATGACTTCAGTGTATTGCTGGAGGAATATAAATTGTTCAAAAGAAACAGACCTAACAAAAATATATATGAATGAGATATATAATATGACAATGCGATTGTAATATAAGTAATGGCAACTATCAAAACTTTACAAAGATGATACTGAATTTGCAGTGAGGAAATATCAGAATGAGATACAGAATTACTGAAATTTCCACACTGGAATAATGGGTTGAAAAAAAATGTCAGAATTCATAAAAATGGAAAATTAGCTGTTTGATCAGAGAAAAAAACAAAAACTTTTATCAGACTGAAACAGCCTTTTTGCTGAAAGAAGCAAAAATTGAAATGATGATTTATAGATCTGAAGATGACCTTGCTATGAATATGTCTCTATTATTTAAGTGTAATGTTCTATGTGCCTGAGTAAACTGTAATCAATGAAAGTATAAACTGTTTCTTAAATTTTAAGAGGTTACAATATATTTTTGTAATGTATTTATAGCTCACTAACATTTCTCTTTTCTTCACATTAACATAGGCTGCAAATTGGGTGAAGCCTCTGATTTTATTGTCCGTCAAGGTACACTCATCCAAGTACCATCTTCTGTTGGAGATGTCGGTTGCTACAAAATCTGCACATGTGGCCAGAATGGTTTGTTAGAAAACTGTATGGAAATGCATTGTATTGATCTCCAAAAGTCATGCATTGTTGGAGGGCAAAGAAAAAGTAAGCACTTGTACATGGGGTTGTTTTTATGTCAAGGTTTAAAAATTTTGCAGATTACAAAACTAATTCTAATTGAAACAATGATCTCCTGTCTATTTTTCACAAATTTTCTATGTAAACAAATATTTGTTGTATGTATCATTCAGTTTTGCTGACGTTATTTTCTACCAATTTGTTTATTTTTTGCAGAATTCTATAATACAGCTAGTCCTCGACTTACAGCAGTTCTTTTAGAGATCATTCGAAGTTACAATTGCACTGAAAAAAGTGACTTGTGACCACTTTTCCCACTTATTACTGTTCCACTATCCCCATAGTCACTTAATTTACAATCGGATGCTTGACATATTCATATTTCATATTTATGACAGTTACATTGTCCCGGAGTCATGTGACCATCTTTTGTGACTTAACAAGCAAAGTAATTGAGAAAGCCAGACTTAACAACCGTGTTATTAATTTAACAACTGCAGTCATTCACTTAACAAATGTGGGAAGAAAAATGTTAAAATGGGACAAAACTCACTTAATAAATTTCTCACTTAGGCAACAGATTCTGGGCTCAGTTGTGGTCATAAGTCAGTGACTTATGAACAAGATCTGTACCCAAGATAGTGTCTGCCAGGACTCATTCTTTAAGTGGAGTCTTGTCTCTACCCCTCAGTGTGACTGTGGAGCTCCTTGACAAAATATCCATCATATTGTGTCTGAATGTGCACTAAGAGCTTACACTAGCCCAATGTCTGATTATTTTCAACATAGACTACCCTATCCTTGAATGACTGGGTGAACTGTAACATTTGAACCAGTATAAGTCCGTGTATTTGACATACATTAAATAAATAAATAAGTCAGTGACGGCCTGTATTTACATAGTATGTAAATGATGTGTAGACTGATTTCATTTAAGCAAATGGAGGTGTTAAAGTTAAACTAAAGCCCATGTTACACTGCACCAACGGATGGAAAGAGGATGTAAAACGGAGAAAAACGGTTGCCATCCGTTGGTTAACGCGATGCATCCAATTCTGTTCCTCACGTGCGTGCGTGATTCATACGTTCTAACTCTAAACATCCGTCCAGCATTCGTCTACTAGAGATTTCATCCTGCTCAAAAAGTTTATTGAGGCTGCCACAAAACTTTTTGAGCGATGAAAACTTTATACGGCAGCGTCGTTCTACATCCGCGACACTACGGGGCAAAATGTTCTTACATCTGTTACACGTACGCTGTATCTTGGCATCCGCTGCGGCATCAGAACTCGCATCCGCTCCAGCGGAATGGAACAGGGGAGAGAGGACGACGGGAAGGACGCGGACGTCCGGCAGGTTAGTAGCACAGACATACAAAAGGATGATAAGCGGATGGACTCACGCACACTACTAAGACTTAAGACGGAAAAAAGTTATATAGGGGACCGTATCTCAGTATTTGTAGGATGTCTGGAGGATGTCTAGAGGATGCGAAGGACACCTAAGCGGAAAAACAGATATTTCCTATACAAGGGAGAGGAAATCAACCTGGATCTTCACTTTCAGTCCAGCAGCCCTGGTGTGGCAGACCTGCTTTCGCTTGCTCTTGCTCTTCCAGCATCCAAGACAATCATAAATCCAAGATGGATCGTTCGCACACTCTCCTCCTTTGGCTAGCCGCCATGCATTCTAATCAAACAGTGCGAAGCCCTCTTCGGCTCTTTCATTGTTCTTACTCAAGGAAAGCAGGCATCCAAGAAGTGGTGTGGAGTCAAAGGTGGATGCGCGAAGAGCGGAGTATGGCCTTTGTGACAAAGCTGATGGTGGAGGCTAGAGAAGAAGAGAACTCGGTAAGCATTCCACAACTTATGAGGATGCCACACGCATGTTTGAAGAAGTTGTGGAGCGCCTTGAGACCAGGTTGACAAAGGCAACACAAACGTCCGGCCAGCCGGACCCTGGATGAAGGTGGCCCTGACTCTGCGCCACTGGCCTCCGGGACGCATGTACAGGAACAATGGGCCCAGTACGGACGCCCCTGGAAGGGGGGGTTTGCCCCCCACAGCAACACCATCAGATTGTGGTCAAGAAGTGGGTGCAGGCCCTCATCAAGGAACTACCTAGGAGGAGCTTCCCTCAGTGCCCCTCCACTGAAAGAGGCTGGAAGAAAGTTGCAAGAGCAGTGGTATCAGAAAGTGGAACTTCCCCCACACTTGGACGCATAGATGGGAGCACGTGGCGCTAACAAAAGCTCCAGCTAACTGCAGGTCCACTTATCACAACTACAAGGGTTCTTCAGCATCATCCTTCGCCATGGGTGATGCTAAGTAGATATTGATACATCGTTGCTTCAGGCACGGTTCATCTTCAGATGCCACAGGTATAAAACATGCCAGTGACTCAAGGAGGGGCTGGAACGCACCTTCATCATGGGCTTCCCAGATCCAGACTCCTGCCCAACGAACACGCAGATGTAGACCCTACTTCATCGTGGGGGATGACGCTTCTCCTCAGACCTATCCTCATGAAGCCCTACACTTCCGAGATTATAGATGGAGGGATATTAACTACAGGCTGTCCAGGGCAAGGCGGGTGAGTGGAGAACGCGCTTGGCATCCATGAGAAACAGGTATAGGATTATTAACGCATGCAGGCATCGCCAGAGACGGTGAGGAACATCGTGGAAGTTGCGCATCCTGCAAATCTCCATGCGCACGAGGGCCGCTACCAGTGTTGCAGAACAGGCTCGTGGACTCCAAACAGTTAAGTGGGACATGGAGGCCTGTGAATGGAGGGAAGGACTAAACGCTGATAGACACTGTGGATTGTGCCAGGCCCCAACAAGAAGGCTTAACGTGAAGGGAAAGCAAGACGAACCTCTGAAACACTGTGAAACTCCCCAGCTGGAGCAGTGGAGTGCGCAGACAGGATGGTAGATGCTTAATGGATGCTTCCTTCAGACCTGTCTCATCATACAATCAGATTGTGCCATGTATGTTGAGTGGCGCTCATGACGGGCATTTATAAAGAGTTAGTGTATTATGTATGATGTGTTGATGATGATTAAATTTGTTATTGGATAATAAAGGGCCTAGTGTGGCACCTGGGAGGGTGGACCATAAAGTATAATTAGCTTGCACTGGAGGCTTATCTTCTATCCACAGCTATTACCATACCCACAGCTATTACCCATCCAACAGGTTATCCTGCCCTATGCACTGCTATACTTACCGCATAACCCACAGCTATTACCCATCCCACAGCTATTACCCCTCACAGGTATCCCTGCCCATCACACAGCTATCCTTCACCCATCACAAGCATGCACAGGGATTAAAACATGTTGCTAAAGTTTCACAAGACTTTATTTAATAAAAGAACTGAATCAAGTTTGTGAAGCAAAGATACTTATTATAACAAACTGTAGGAACTTTATTAAAAAGCAATGGACCAAGAAAGTGTCCAAGAAGATAAAGTTGTCAACAGGCTCGCAACCAGTTCTGCATCTTCTCAGTCATTCTGAGGCGTGCCTATGGTCTGCAGGGGTGAAGGGTTCCAGGTGCTGTGGAGGTGGAGTGGCTGGAGTGCTGTCTGAGGCGCCATGTTGGGGGTGCCTTGGTCCAAGAGGACACGGGAATGGTGTGTGCAGGACTTCAGAGAGCTGGCTCAGTCCGTGATGTTGATGAGGCCTTCCTCCATGACATGGGATGTCTGTCCGCAAGACCGATGACAGATGGTATGAGAGAGGCTGGCTGTGGGGTGGAGGAAGGAGAGTGTAGTGGGGCTGTCGGTTGCAGGTGAGTGAGGTGAGGTGTGGTGGCATCTGTGGCGTGGGTGGCAATGCCTGTGGCGTCGGCATCTGTGGCATTGTGGTATCGTGGCATCGGTGGCAACTGTGGTGTCGATGTACTGTGGCCTGGACTGGGGGAGTGATCGTAGATAGTGGATATTGGTGCCGTAGGCTTGGTAGGTGAGGGGCTGTTGAAAGCCTTGGAAGGGCTGTGATTATCACTCGGGGTGGAGGAGCAGACCTGGACTGGATCGAGCAAGTTTCAGCTGGGCCTGGAAGGGTGGTGCGTAAACTGTGATCCTTTCCTTGATCACCTGGTAGCTCCA
>BHFT01004934.1:0-46837 GCA_004320025.1 Laticauda laticaudata
TTGAGCTACTGCCGCTTGCCATTGTGACCGCTTATTAAATTTTACTGTTAATGAGGCTGAAATGTTGGGCGGTTGGCACACCCAGGGGTCTGAACCAGCAATGGCCAGGGAATCCTAAAACAATGCTCCCCAGTTTTGTATAATTTTATGTAAGTATATTGAATTCTTCTTCTTCTTCCTGTTATTATCGTTGTTATTATTTTGTTATTAAGATTATTATTTCCAAATTAGTCAAATTTGGAACACTTCATAGGCCTAGAAAGGAGGAATTGTTGAAATAAGATGTAGGTCTGCGACAGCTTCCTGCACAGGCGGACACGGGCATTGGTGCTCGCTGTGGTGCTACTGTTTATTCTGTGAGGGCATAAGCCAACAGTTTCCTCCTTAATAAATAAGGGTCCAAAATAGAATAATTATATCTTAATATCTATGTCTGTCTATCTATCTATCTATCTATCTATCTATCTATCTATCTATCATCTATCTATCTATCTATCTATCCACACACATATGTATTAGGGTGATTTCCCCTGGGTTTCAGAAGGAGACCCCTGCTTGGGGAAAGAAAAGCCTCTCACAGTTCCAGAAATAAAATACAGATCAGTACCACATGGTTAGTGAGTCAGCAATGGCGCCAGCCATTATCTCTTTAAGCGTGTAATGAGTTAAATCGGCTCAGCAGCACTTCCACGCCTTGTGGGGAGTTGATACTGCAGTTTCCCCTTGAAGAAAAAGGTATGGTGGGGCAGATGGGTACTGATGCGCCCACCCCAGACAGTGTTCCCAGGGAGAGAAGGAAGCCTCAGACTCTTTTAAAATGGAGCCTCTCCCGTCAGGCTCGGGCAGTGGAAATCGTAGTGGCTCAGCTTGAAAAGATCATAATGGTACGGGCTAAGAAATGTGAGTTGTCAGCCATGCGGCAGAGGCGTTATCGCCTCCGATTGTCCTGGGGGTGAGAGATCACTATCTGAAGCTACGGTGACCTTTCTCGGCTTGAGTTATATGCTGTAGGGAGCTGCTTGACTCATTGAAACTAAAAGCCTTAAAAGACTTGTTTAGAGTTTAAAAGCAAACATTTTTGTTATCTCCTTTTGAAGCCTTTACTATTCTGGCCAAGGGAAAGGAAATTAAGCTGCCTATATCCACGAAGGCTGAGCAAAAACTGGGGATGCGCAGGAGGAGTCCCATGGAGGAGGAGGAGCATCCTCTCAATTAAACCCCAGCCTATTAGACAAGTTGCAGAAGCATCATCCCAAACAAACAATGGATGTAAAATTGGGAGATGTGTATGGGCTAATTTAGATCCAAGGATGTTTCTGGAGAGTTTTGATCAGAGAGTTGATTTTATATATATATATAAAATCATACGTGCTGTTATAAATATATAAAATCAACATACGTACTGTTCAGATTCCTGAACAAATATATACATACAGACATACATAGATACATTTATAAAAGCAATGGTAAAATACATCCTTGTTTTACATTTGTGTTTTATGAATTGAATAAAATCAGTTCCCTTCCAGTTACTGCAACTCAATTTTAATAGAAATCTTCATCTGTAGAGGATCAGCTTATTGTTGAGATATTATCAAAAGTTGCCTTGAAATCAATAAAAGCTGCATATAAATTCAAGTCAGTGGTTTGTATATTTATCTGCCAGATGCTGAAGCACAAGGCAATGGTGTTTAGAACATCCTGTTTGAAACCTTGCTTGCTCTGGGTCAATTTATTCTGTCCTCTATTATCCAGGGTAGGAGTCTGATAAATAAATATGTGGCATATGCTAATGATGTTCAATAGGGACTAATTGGCCGATATTTAGACAGATCATCTCTATCACCCTTTTAACATAATGGGTCAATTATACTGTAGCTTCCCCTCAAACCTCTGGAATCTTGGCTGTGTGGTTAAGGTATGAAAATAAAGAGGCAATATGGGGCCTACAAATTTGGATTAGATTTAATTAGCTCATGGGGCATACAGTCAATCTCTGGGGGCTTTACCATACTTGAGCTGATGAATTAATGAGTTTTTGTACTTCCCTGCATTTGATTGGAAGCTACAATGGCAGTGGGGATAATATCTATGGAGATTCTCAGTCTTCCAGGTCATGGTTATCCCAAAGGTGTTTTTTAAAGAGGCAACTGGACTTTCTGGTTTTTCTTTGAAGATATTTCACTTCTCATCCAAGAAGCTTCTTCAACTCTCAGCTGACAGTGAGGATAATGGTATATTCATCACATAGGGGGTAGCATGTAACGGGTTTGGAAGTGGTGCACCCAGGTACTTGAGGGATACCATAATGGAGTTGTATGATGTTGTTATGGTATGCCAAAATAGGGAGTGAATTTTGGACTGTGTGGCTTCGATTATTTATTACCATTTTTTTCCTCTGTAATCTTGAACTGTTTTCTTTCTGATGAGGGCCTTATATTTATGTTTCTTTAAAATTTGAGTGGATCTGGTGAGTTGGTCTTGAGTAAGAAAGCAAGGATTCAAATAATGCTGTTTATCAATTTCTTAGAATGCTATCCCCTCCTGATTGGTTTGGTATTCGCCTTCATTACAAAAGATTGGAACTTACTATGAGATTATGATATACATGAAGTATTGTATTACTTTGTAGGACGGTCAGGTCTGAGCATGCCTCTATATTACAGATTGAAAAGTATGCAATTCCTTCCTCCAAGTGAAATCATTGGTCTATCCTACCTTTGAGAGGGCCATTCCCTCTGATCCCATTAGGGCTTCCTTTGGTCAGATATTTTAAATGGGCCTCAACTTGTTTCCTACTTAGGCCTTGTCTAACTTTTCAAATGAAATTTAAGGGGAGATGATCATTTTCAGTCCTGGAGATTCATAACGTATCTTTCACTCTTGTAGAGAACATTCTGTGCATTTTTTTTGATCTTGTAGGCTAAATTAGAAAATTATAGAAGTAGAATGTGGCAATAGTGAACCGTTTCATGGTATGGACATGTCCATGAAATCACCAGGTCTCTTTTTGTTAACTTCCTGATTTGGGAAGAAGGGTTTCCCTTTTCTTTCCTGCTTTTGGTACTGGACACATAGAAAGGAGGAATGGCTGTTTTGCCTGAGATTTCTTCTCTGTTACAGAGACTCAGTACTATCAATGCCTGAGAACAATATGGAGCCCCATGGGAAAAAAGCTTTCTAAGTGGGCTCTCCTTTTCCTCAAACCCACTCCAGGTACTTTGGCACAAGGCTTCTATTGTCCTAAGATATTTTGGCTCAGTTTACAGCAAGCTTGAGAGAGGGAATCTCAATTATTTAAAGTCAGCAGGACCTCCATTCTAAAATGTGCTATTAATGAAAAGCAAGAACACTTGCAATATTTTTCTAATCTATTCTAATTTGTAGGCTCATTGTTCCAGCGGGAAATAATCAGATTCATCATAGGTTTTATTGTAAGCTGCCCAGAATCACTTAAGTGAGATGGGTGGTGTAGAAATGTGATGAATGAGTGAATAAAATTTCAGTTTCCAGTACATTTGACCAGCCAGATCATATATATGATAAAGTATGCAGGATTTGGAGGCTAATATTGTTGACTCATCAGTGATGATCAATGAAAGATATTTCCAAGTATATTATTTGAGAAAATGCAGCAGCAGTTTGTGCCTGAAAAAAAGCTTAAAGGGCTTTTAGATTTCTTTGGTGTCTTAACTGCTTTTTAATCCTTTAAAAGTTTGAACAGCTAATAAACTGGAGGGTAGCTGCTACAAAAATCTGTTCTATCCTGTTCTATTCTAAAAATCTGTTCTATCCTGTTCTATTCTATAGTCGGCAAAGATAGCAACAAGTTGGTTAAACTTTCCAAAAGTTTTCATTACATTTTAAAAACTTCACAGGAGTGGAGAATAACCTCATTTGTTAACTTTTCAGAGTGCAACTAAAACATCTTATTTGTAACTCAGTATGTCTTATCATAAATGAATTCAGAATTAATTATACTTAGCCACTGAGGACCTGAAGAACTGCTAGATTTTGACCACTGTGTTTATAATTCCAATTCTAAACACATTTATCTGGTTGTCTACTTCAATGAACTTTAGAATGGAACACAAGTTTATTTGCCTTTATCTTTGACGTTATCTGCTGTTATATGTATATAGTTAGTGTTTTGGCATTTGGAGATCCAAGGTAATTTGTCTTTCTCATAGGATGAATTTACTACTTTACAAGTAGTTCTTATTGAACAGATACTTCTTTGGTGACCATTCAAATTTATAATAGCACTGGAGGGGTCTTACAATGGATTTTTGTAATTGTGGCCAATGCAGCATCCAGATTCATGATTGTCCTACAGGTGCTTGGCAATTATGATGTTGCAATGTCTTGGGATCACTATTTATGACCTTCATTGCTGGCTTCCAACAAGCAAAGTCAATGGGGAAGCCAGCAGGAAATTGGAAAGGGTGATTACATGACCATGGGATGCTGCAATTGTGCAGGATTTGCCTAACAAGTGAAACTGCTAGAATGGCTGGTCCCCATTACCCACTGTTAAACAAGGATTATCTGGTATTGTTCACTAATTTAACTTGAAAGCCTGACATTAAAAGGAACACATACATTCAGTTTAGTTATATGTAACTGTTATTTTACACCTAGTTGTTTAGTGTTAATAACAAAATTTGTCATATAAAGCTGATCGTTTTCTTTGCTATCAACTCGTTTTCTCGTTTCGTTGCTATCCTCCTCTTCATTAGGTTTCAATATTTAATGTCTTGTAAGTTAAACATTAAAAACACATAATACATGCAATTTTAATTCTTACTCTCTGGGTTGTGTGTAGGAGTATAAACAGTCGCTGGAGTGTTTAGTGAACTAGAAAATAGATGAAAATAAGCACTTTCCTCTGATTAAACATCTTGTTTGCTCACTGTTCTGGCTTTCGAGAGACCAATTTCTATTCCTAAACTATTGAAAAGTAGTTCATATCACATTCTACAACTTTGTTGTCCTTTCATTGAATTATGGCACTCTAATGGCTACACAATAAGAAATTAAAATTGAAAGTTATCCATCCTGATAGAAACAATTCATATTGCATATATTCATCTTAAAGTCTTGTAGGCACTTGTGGCCATATTAAAGGATGGTTTCCTTTAATACTGAGTTAACCTGGGCTGCTAGATATTCAGCATTTCAGATCAAGGTACACAGAAAACACATCTTTATTGACTGCATTTGCTAACACATTGAAGAATGCAAAGATATTTCTTTTTCCATAAGCAAATGGGCCATGGTCCCAATGTGTATTAAAGCATACACTAAATCGAAACATGATGAAAATTATGGCAGACAGACCTATTCCAAGGCAACACAAACAGCATGCATAATACAGCTTTCACACAGAACAACCTTGATACATTATATTGCTTTAAGGATTAACTAACATGGAAAATGTACAAAAAGGAGAAATAGGTTTTGCATTAATGAAAAATACATTTTTTTCTCTACAAAGGAATTTCTAATACAAGAAAATAAATATTGCAACATAAGCCAAAAATAATTTAAAATTGCTCTTTTCAATATATTTTCAATATTTCTCTTTTATATTAACAAATGGCACATCACTTTCTTTGAAACAAAGAAAACAGGCGGCCTTTGCCTCCTGTGACATTCATATTGTTTCCTGTAACTGATACAGAGTGGGCCTGTATTGTGTCAGTGTGGAATGGACCAAAGTGTGCAAGAGAATCCTTAAAGAACAACCAAATTGCCACACCCATCGAGTAACAGGAAATGGAGCCTTGTGACCGGTCATAAGAACAGGCAGGAATGAATTTTACCTTCCCCCCCCACTCCTTGGGAGAAATGGCAAATTCTCCACTTGCTTTGAGGAAAAGCACTGCCAAACCTTTGTTTCTTAAAAATGCTGACAAAATAACTATCAACAAAAGATTCATAATATTACCACAAAACTCCCATTTCCAAAAATTGAAGGTGAAATTTGAGTGTATTTGAGCATTTCCTAAAACCAGACTCTACTAAGACATTCCATTTAAATCTCTGGTTTCAAAAACAATGTTTGATCCTTATTAATGAACAAGAAAAATGAGCTTTACTCTAGCCATGTTAATACATAATCATGATGCTAACAGGATTTTCCCTTTACAGTGCAAATGTCAATGCCTGAAGTTCACACATTATTGGATTAAAGACCTTTATGTAATAAAATAGACCATTTATGCTCCCCACCCCCATTCAGTTCAAAATACATTTATAATGCATCAAAAATATTTTTCACATACAATTCCTTTTTCCTTTATGCAAATCTCTCTAGCTTCTACAAGAAAAGAGGCAGGTGCTAAGTAGCAAAGGAAGATTGGCATTCTCCTTAAAAGGGTTTTGACGAATATGCACGTAGCTGTCAACTGAGCAGGAGCTAACAGAGACACTACTGGAAATAACACAAAAGAACAGATTTTAAGTAATTCAGAGCTGGATCTTAACCATGACAAAACACTTGCCTTGTGCGATGAGCAACTCCCTTCGACAGCTAGCTATATATATCAAGCCTCAAATACTAGAGAAGATTTTGATTTAACCATCTGGAGCATTTCACTGTTGTTTATTCCACCACACGGCAAACAGTATTATTGGGGGCACAAACAAAATGAAAATAATAAATGGGCCTGCTGGCATCCCTTCTTTGATGTCCTTCAGTGTGGGTAGTTTGGATTTGGAATCAAACAATGTGCCTTGTAAGTTGTACCTGCTTAAGGCACTCACTTCAACCCTTTAAGCTCCCAGCCTCCCTCTTGCCAAATGGGGCCTGGCCCTGCCCACTTTTGGACTGCAACTTTCAGCATGCCCTCCTAAGTGAGGGCAGACGCTGAACTAATGGAAGTTGTACCTGTGCCTTCCTCCAAATTACATCGCAACAGCTGGCAGAGGGCTTCTTCTTTAACCTTTAGACTGAAACCAAGTCCAAGGCACTTACTGGACTTCACTGTAGCTACCGTGGCAACTTTAAAGAGGCATGGACTACAACTCTCAGAATTCTACGAGATGCAGTCCATACCTCTTAAAAGCTGCCAAAGTTGAGAAACATTTCTATAGGGACATTGTGAACATTACTTAGTCTGAACATAGTTTTTTTTTTTTTAATCCCAAACCATATTCCTCAGTATTTGCAAAAATACATAAACTTCATGAACCCAGTCTTATCGAGCTGTCATTCAGAGAAAGAACTTACACACTTCCCTATAAGGTTTCGACAAACAACTGAAGTGTGTATATGGATTTTTACCAATTCATGCGATGTGCCTGAAACGCTTAGTAATGCACAGTGTAAGAGGTGGAAAGCTGCAAAAGGAATCAGTGAAAACTCTATTTGCTGGCAGAAGCTCCTCTGTGAGCCATTTCTGTGAGAGGAAGGGCAATTAAAGTTTTTAGGAAAAAGTGGGTTCCTGTTTTTTTGAGAAGTCTTCAGTATCCTTTTTCTCATGTATAATTCTTACTCTACATAAAACAAAGCCCACTGTAGCCTTGTAAACGTTTTCTCTCTTCAAAAAACATGATAGCTGAAGCAATATGAGCTTGTTATTATAGAAAGGCCCTACTCCAACACTCCATTCGACTCTGTGAAGTCTCGCATGAATACGACTATCTTGTTCTCTCCAGTTTTAAGGAAGACTATGAGTCAGCGACATTCAATGAGATTTTTGTGATACATTTATATATATTTGTTTTTTTAAGTTTTCACAGGTACTTACATTTATGGTATTCAGCTTTGTTCGGGTATTTTCCCACATCATTATAGTTGTGTTTTTAAAGTTGTAGCAACGTTTCGGCAGAATCTCATTGCCATCATCAGGCTTCTGTATTATGTTCGTCTCGTGAGTCCGACTTTTACACGCGTTTCTGTTTTAAATTTGGAGCTAGCCTACTTGCTGTGCCAGAATGGTTTTTTTTCTTCATTCTGATTGGTTGGAGTCTAGGTCTGTGTTTATTGGTCTTGAGAGTTTGCTGTGTTCTCTCTGATTGATGGTGTTTCTAATTCTTCTGTCTGTTTTGTGGCTTTTTTTTATGTCTTGATTGGCTGGCAACATTGTGTTTCCTGTATTGAGGGCTTTTATACAGCTTGGCTCCGAGTAAATAGATGACTATCATTTATTAGGAAACTATTTCATCTGAGTGCCTGGTTGGGGTGTGTTTGAGCTGGCAGTACCACCAGGCACCCAAATGAAACCTAGCTTCCTATAAATGATAGCCGTCCATTTACTCGGAGCCAAGCTGCGCTAAAAGCCTTCAATGCCAGAACACAATGTTGCCAGCCAATCAAGACCAAAAAAAGCCACAAAACAGACAGAAGATATTTAGAAACACCAATCAAGCAGAACACAGCAAACTCCAAGACCAATAAACACAGACCAAGACTCCCAACCAATCAGGATGAAAAACACCATTCTGGCACAAGCAGTAGGCTAGCCCCAAATTTAAAACCTGGAACGGCTGTGAAAGTCTGACTCACAGACAACACAATACAGAAGCCTGATGATGGCAGATGGAATTCTGCCGAAATGTTGCTACACTTTAAAAGCACAACTATAATGATGTGGGGGATATTATATTATATATATATGTATATATCTATCATATCATATATTCATATTCTATATATCCTATACTATATCATATATCTATATCTATATTATATATCATATATATATATATATATATATATATATATATAATAAATATCACTGGTTTAGATTAAACTGGAGACTCTGGACCATGGCAAAGTAATAATTATTTTTGCATTTTCTTTTTTAAAAAATTATTTCATAATAACATCTTATTCACAGTAAAAAATGGAGTGTTCCACCCTTCTTCTTTATACATCATCTAAATGAAGAGAGGTGTTGCTTTAATTTGGTTGTTCTTTAAAGTTTACCCCTTTTGCTGTCCTGTATTGAGTGAGCAAGCAAGTAATGCAGTAGCCGGCAAATGAAGCTGCATCCAGAAAGATTTCTGGATTTTTTTTCCTCTTGTTTTTAAAGCAATAGTTGAACTAAAGCACACGGAAGCAAGATCCATTAAAGGCAGCATATTGATTATTTGTATGACATAACTAGGATATTGTAGCTAAAGTCTAGCAAGCTTGATAAGATAAAACTAAGTCCTATTTACTGTATTTAACATTATCTGAACGTACCAAGCCTCGAAGATGGAACAAAATTTACTTGCCAATCCATATGTTAGGCTACTAACATTGAACGGTTCCATTTTGGTCAATGATTTGAAAAATAATTTTGCAAACATATATCAGTAAAACACTGATGTGTATTTGGCAACTGATTTTGTTTTCTTTCCAGAATAGAGATTCTCTAATTTATAGCTGAACTGGAATATTATTAAGGATTTCAGAAGACTGGTAAAAATAATGAGACTTAAAAAAAAAGAAAAGAATTGCCAGTATATGGCATTGGAGAACAAAATAATAATAGTAATATTGCTTTCATTGCAGTGAAATCACATTGTGATCAGAAATCACAATGGTGGAAGATGGTTCAAATGACGAAAGCATCATCTTCAGCAAGCTTGCAAAGTGGGTCATGAATACAGATTTAGTCCTTTAGTTATTCAACAGCTTTTGCTCATGATAAGTTTCTGGTTTCTGGCTGTGCTATTTTACTATATTCTTTGGCATCCATAAAATAATTTCACAGATTCATCAGAATTAAAAGATGCTTTTCTCCCCCAGTTTGAAAGTGTTCCAGTGTGCATATGTAAGGGTATGTATAAATGTGCGTATACCACATACACACATACACACACACACACATATTCAAAGTTACCTACCATCAGCAAAAATGTTTAGTGAACTTCACTTGTCTTTTTATTTTACTTCCCTGAGCTTACACTGGGGCCACTCCCATCAAGCCTGTAGCAAACCTCTAAACCTTGACTATAACCTTTGAAGCCAAAATGGAATCAATAGTGTAACGAAGTGCAAACTTGGAATGTATGACTCATAAGTCACACCAGCTTTTAAAGAACATTTAAGGCTTATTAGAAACATCTGATGTACAGTATTACTGAAATATTTAGAATGCTGACTTCTGTGAATCACCCTCTTAGGATGTGTTGATGGCTCACTAACAAGTTTTTACTTTGAAAGGAAAGGAAATAAAGGGGAAAAGCCATCGTTGTAATTAGTGTTTATAAAAACAAATAAGATGGGAAAGGAAATGTTTCAGTGATGCTGCCTCTTCAACCAAGTGACTGCTACTGTACAGAAGCAGTTCCTAAAGAGATGAGAGAGATTTATTGAGTTATCATGAAAGCACAGACTGGAGTTCTTTGAAGTTCTTTGAATAATTCCCCCTCGGAGTAATTGAAACATTTCTTCTTCTGATCTTTGTTTGGCCCACACTGGGCTATTTTAACCTGAGGAAAGTATGGGGGAATGGCTCTAATAATCAAAGGTTTAGGTTTTACCAATGAGTAGTATAAATAATACCCCAATTTACTCTGGAAAGATACTGACAAGGAACAGAACAGTTTTAAGCGTGGATTTGTAAATTCTATCTACTGAGAGCTTTGGATGGGTCTTTATATAGCTGCTCAGCTGATAATTGGAGTGGTTCTTGCTTCCTGGATAATTGAACTGAAGAGGTAAGGGAGAAGAAGGGGAAAAAAGTTTAGTAGACCACAAATACAATGTTGTATTCCTCTACCCATTAAGTGCTTTCTTCAAATAAGCCTGTTGTGCTTCTTTAAAAAAAAAAGAATCGCTTATTTTACTTCATACTTGCACACGCAGACATACACACTGGCAAACCCTGCACGTGTACATGCATGTGCAGGTGCACAGACACACATACCTATAAACATCTATTTTTACTATTCCACATTCTATGGATATAGTTGGCTTCCATAGTAGTAGTATTCTTCTGAAACCTGCCCCGAAAGAGGCAGTAACATGTGGCAGATCATGAAATCAATTTACTTAAGTAATGCCCATAAAACTGTCATCCCTGCATGAACAACAGACGCTGGCAATCTCAGATCTCCTCATTAAAATCCTGAAATGTCCTGCTTGCTCCCAGAAAACTGATGTCCTTAATAATGTGTATGCCTGCATTCTATGTAACCAAGATATACATGTGACAAGGGTTAACTACTGTGACTGTATAGAAGTCAAAATTGGTGAAGCCAGGAGCTGTTTCTCAAGCATATAGAGGGAGGAAACAACAGTGCTCTTTTCTGAATTATATATACAAATTAAAAACAAAGTAACAAACCAAAACCCATTGTTATACCAGTTGAAATTGGACATGGCAGTTTTAACTGGATTTAGGCCTCACAAAGCTGTCATAACTGGTCTCAGAGGTGCATTAAGATGCCAAAATACTCATTCTGAAATTATCCTCGTTTCCTGAATCTAACTGGCTGTGGTGCCCTCTGCCGCTTCCAGATTCTGTGTCAGAGTCACTCATTTCTGCATCTGAAAAGTAGCCATCAGTCTCATTGTCAAAAGGATGCAATATAACCTTTGACCTTTCATTTTCTGGAGGTCCATGAAGCATTTCAGGTGCCTTGTTCTGTGGTCTTTGAGTCCCTTTGCCTTCTTTCGGTAATTTGAACCTCACCACTGTTTTCAGGCTACCTACTGAATCAGGCACTTGAACCAGAGTGTTAGGATCTGTTGGGGTGTATTTCATGACATCCTCCTCATGGTTTAGGTTATTTATGAGACTCGGGGATGCTTGCGAATCATTTGCTTTTGGAAGAGGAAGTCCAGGATGAGAAGAGCCCTTCTTAGATGTCTTTTTCACTTCAAAGGCCCCTTTGCGCTCTGAGTATAGTTTGTCCATACTTTTCTCTGCCTTGACATTTCTTAAATCGTGGGATAAAGATTTTGTGGTGTTATTTGCCAAATAACTGCTGTTAGTCCATTGATTTGAATCCTCTTCTTGATGTCTTTTAAAGAGGGCATTTAAGCCATTTCTTGCTGTTTTTTTCTTGGTGTGTGTTCGATGTTTACTTTTAGTTTTCTTAGCTGGGTCACTCTGCTTCAAAGGTGACTTCAAGGAATGATCCATCATGAAACTTAATAAGGTCTCTTCATCTTGTAAAAGTTCCTCGGAAAGGCCTGGGGTTGTATTTTCATGATGGCCGTTGTTCAAGGACCACCCACTCATTGCCATGTTCTCTGTGGTGATCTGTACAGATTGAGCCAACCAGCTGTTGAAGAAGGTCCCGGCAATGGGAAAGGAAGTTGACAAGCCTATTACAAGAATGGGTAGAAACATAGAATGCGTTAAGATCAGTCATGATTTTTTTTTTACACCTCATTACAAATTCAAACACTGTCTAATAATTAGATTACAAGAAACCAGTTCAATAATGCAGGAATTTCTGAATCACAGGCAGCAACTACATTGTGAATAGACACTGTCACATGGTCACTCTATTTTCTGAAGGTAATTTTCCTTTTGCCTCACTGTTAAATACAGGCAATCCTTGACTTACAACTATTTGTTTAGTCACCATTTGAAGCTGCAATGGCACAGAAAAAAAAAGTAAGTCATGACCTTTTTGTAGCATCCCCATGGACATGTGATCAAAATTCAGATGCTTGGCAACTGACTCATTTATGACGGCTGCAGTGTCCCGGGGTCTTATGACCAATTTTTGCAACTTTCTGACAAGCAAAGTCAATGGATAAGCCAGATTCATCTAACATTCGTGTCACTAACTTAATAACTGCAGTGATTCAGTTAAGAATAGCAGCAAGAAAGGTTGTAAATGGGGCAAAATTCACTTAACAAATGTTTCAGCAACACAAAGGAACAGACTACCTATAATGCCCTTCCCAGTGTTATATTCTTAACTTAATAATATCCAATGCACCCTTTTTGATATTGTTTTTTAACCATGAATATATGAGATAGAAACTGCCTGCATGAGTAATAACTGAAGGGCTAGAATCCATAAAAGTTTATGCCACAGGGTATTTTCTAGTTTTTAAGTCGCAACAAAACTCCAATAGGCTTCCTGCTCTTGAGAGATGGAAACTTCTGAATAGCAGTTTTGGATGAATCAAATTAGACGTGAGAATGAAACGATATTTCAAATAAACAAGCTATTTCACTTACAGGGCCAGGATAGGGAACAGGCAATTCTCCTGGCAGAAAGTATCCCATAAACTGGACACCTTGCCAGAAAAAGAGCACGTTCCACATGGGTCACTTGCTTTACCTTCAGATAGTAGTGACACCTGAAGATAGTTTCTAAAAAGATCTTGGTGGCTCTTACCATGCTTTGAAGAACAGGTCTCAAACTGGAAGTTTTTAAAGATAACCATCAGTAAAACTGAACTAAAAATACACGAGGAGCCACTGTAATAGTTGTGAAATGCTCATGCAGTACCTGGACTCTATTAATAGGCTGGCAGATTGTTTTAACTGGAAGTTTCCAAACTGCTGCTGGAATTCTGTGCATTTCCACAGACTAATCTGGACGCTACAGAGCATGGATCACTATGAACATGCTGTTTCTCTAAATGAGGTCTGTCAAACTCCCAGCCCATGGGCCGGATGTGTCATATGCTGGCCATGCCCACTTCTGGTTTAGCAATGGGGAAGAAAGTCCCGATACATCATGTGATGCCGCCGTGACGTGAGTTTGACAGCCTACTCTAAATCATCCACAGCAACAACATGATGAGGTTCTCTATCAGTGGACATCAGAACAGAGTTGGGAATTCCCTGTAGCTTACATGTCTCAAAGTAAAGCCAACCTTTCCTTCTGTGCAATAGCTTTTTTTCAAACAGTGGTCTACAGCAAGTCAAGATTTGGACTGAGGTCATATGACACTCTCCACCCATACATCATTTATTCTATGCTGGGTGAGTTTTCATCCCATTGCTTGCTTTGCCATTCTCCTCCTCTTTTTTTTAGGACTGGGAATATTCTCACTCTTCCCTTACTTCTCCAAGAGCATGGAAGCCAAAGCTTTCTAGAGCTGTACTTTCCCATTGCTTCCATCAGCGAGAAAGCTGAAGAGGGAGTGAAATCTAGAAAATGCAATTTCTCATTAAGATAGCCCCTGCGTTTTGAAGCAGTACCTCCTTGGAGCTAGGCTTGCCTTATGCTCTTCCCAATGGGTAAACTGTTTCCAAGGGGGGTCATATGCTCCCAGTGATTTGAAAAAGTACTCCTTAATATTGATTAAGTCAGCAGAACTTTGCAAGAGAAACAATGTTCCCTTGTTACCATCATCTGTCACCCTCTTACAACAATCCAATCCCATTTTAAGGAGCAAGCCAGTGCTGTTTAAAGCCATGTGCAACTGCATCCAGAATTGGACTATAACCCCAGATAGATGAACCATAATCCAATAATATCTCTACCACTGAACAGCCTATTGGTGCCTGTACAGCCTTTTCTCAATCATGAATGGATGCTGCTGATTTAGCCCTTCTAAAAGGAGTATTCTCCAAAGTGAACAAGAAACAGAGTTGTATTATACCTAAATAATGGATGATGCCATTAAAGAAAATAATAGGAAAGGGATAAAACTCTATAGCATCTCAGCATACATATATCCCATGGATGAAGAGCCTTGCTGGTGCAGTGGTTTGAGTGCTGTACTGCAGGCCACTTCTGCTGACTACTGCCTGCCTGAAATTTGGCAGTTCAAATCCCACCAGGCTCAAGGTTGACTCAGACTTCTATCCTTCTGAAGTGGGTAAAATGAGGACCCAGACTGTTGGAGGCAATAAATTGACTCTGTAAAACTGCTTAGAGAAGGCTGTAAAGCACTATAAAGAGGTATTATAAGTCTTATTGCTATTGCTGACAGTGATCAGTGAAATCTGGAATCAAATAATTCTATGACTCTAATCCCTAAATTGAGTGTCTGTTCAGAACATCACATGTAAGTTCATGGAGAGTTGCTGAGAAATAAAATCAAAATAATCTTCAATTCCTGGTCCTTCTCTAGCATCAGCCACTCAGTCACCCATCAGGACAAAGGAGCACATTTTTACCAAATGGATGCTGATGGACAGAGGGGAATTGGGTATTCATAAAGGGTCCAGAACAGTCAATGTGGCCAATCTGAAACACATATTTACAGTGGTTTGCTCTTTCCATCAGCCCCACAAAATCATGCCTGTTCTTCCCATGCCCCATGGAAGTATCTCTGGATATATGTGTTCCAAAATCAGTGCAGCCTGCAGAAGTCCACTGCTTTTATTTTCTAAGGCTACTAGATGGGCTATGTGGAATCCAGAGACATTGTTTCAAAAAAAAAAGGTAACATGATATAAAAAGTAAGCAAATAAAAATGAAGTTAAGTAGTGCAGAGAGTCTGGCAAGTGCAAGATACATCCCCGAGCGCACCAATGCCTGCATACCATGAAATCTATCCCAGCGTAGCAACAACTGATGGTTTTTGTGTCACAACCTAAATGACCCAATTAAACAGCTGCATCCAAGAATATCTATAGTGGAACAGCCATTATATATTTGAGCACTCTGCCCAGAGGAATGCCATCTGCAGTTTGCAAAACATTATGCCCTATATATTTGACACAAACTAGTAAGAATACAAAACTGAGAAAAAAAAACAACTCCTATTTTTCCAAAATTTACCCTGTATGGCTAAAATGAATGTGTTGTCAAAAGTGAGATGAATATTAAAATATACTTAAACATTTATTTCTCAGAAAACATTTTGAGTATGTTCATAACCTCCTCATCTATATGACTCTAAAGGCTTGATAGGCAATTCAAACATATATTTTGAAACTAAACTTACCCAGCTGTCCAAGTACTAACTCATTCCCTGATTTTCTCTTTTCTTTCTTCTCAGGACTGCTTTTCCTATCATCTCTTCCTTTTCTTTTTGGGTCACTTCTCCTTCCTTTTGTTCTCTTTTCAGCTTGCTCTGTTCAAATTTTAAAAAAAAACAACCAGAATGAATTGGTAACACAATAAAGGTCTGCGTGCCATCAAGTTAGTGCTGAGATCTAAGACAGATCTTGTCTGTGAATCTGTCCCTAACAAGGAACAACACAATAACATACATTAAAAAAACAACACCCATCAGCCACAGGGAGATTTCATGATGTGAGAAAACACTGCTTATTTTATTAATTTAGAACTCTGCCTTGTTTCATGTTCTTCAAAATATCTTATGGTGAATTACAATCTGTAAAATATGCCAGATAAAACAGTGAAATATGTTAACAATTTTAAACATATAGGAATCAGAGATTCAGTTTGGTATAGTGGTTAAGGCATCAGGCTAGAAACCAGAAGACTTTAAGTTCTAGCCTTGCTTTGAACACAAAGTCAGTTGGGTGACCTTGGGCTTGGTCATACTCTCTCAGCAGTTGCAACGGCAAACCACTTTTTAAAAAACTCTTGCTAAGAAAACTGCAAGGACTAGTCTAGGTAATCACAAGGAGTCCCAAGGAGTCAATGATGACTCCAAGATAGCAAATGAAAATAAAAATGTGAAATGACATTGATGTGATGAGCTGTAGCTCACAAAAGCTGATGCTTTTTAATAAAATATCTTCGTCTGAAAAGATGCTACCAAATACTTGATTTTAGAAAACTACCCAAGGAAGAAAAAAAATGGAATCCAGCTCAGGATTCCAGAATACAAAACTACTACAAAAACCAGGCCTTCACCAGGCACTGAGAGGCAGGTAATAAGAGCACCAACTTGGTCACCATGGGAAGGGCACACGACAGCCAGGAGATCACTGGCTCACAATACTCCCAACTGTAGAATCCCTAAGAGGGTTTTCCTTTACAGCTGTTAACATTCAGAGGGGTATGTGCTGGAAGAGGTGCTTCCATATGTATCAATGTTCTAAACATTGATAAGGACTCTGAACATCACTAAAATGTAGAGGTCATGAAATGATGTATGTGATGTATAGGCATTAATTTTAAGATTGGGATTGTATATCAAAAAGATATTGATCGGTTATGTGTTATTTTTAAAAGCAGATACATATCTGGTATGATAAAGAAATCCAGAAGGGAGATTGTCAGCATGGAGTATGGATTATTATCTAGGCCATCCTTGAAAAGAATATGGATCCTTAATTGAGTGTTAAAATCATTATTGCTTATATGAAGCTGTGCCTAATCAATCAATCAACCAATCTACTTACCTACCTCCTTCCTTTATGACAACTTTGATTACTAGAGTCTTTGTAGGAGAAATGGGGGAACCTGGGATGGAGTCAGAAGAGGAATTGGTTTAGAGTCTCTACATAACCACAAACAGACTAAGCCCAACCACTCTTAAATTTTGTTGACCTTTATCTAACACCAAGATAGTGTTGACCATTAGTGGAGTAGATTAATAAAAGACACAAAAGATCAGGACCACATATGAAGTTCTAATTAGACTAATTTTACTACTAATCATGCCTATACACAAGAATCTGTTCTACTAACAGTCAGCACTATATTGGCGTTAAATTCAACGGAATTCAAGAGGGGTTCCATAGAGACTCTAGGTTGATTCTTCTTTTGACTCCACCCAGGTTCTGCCACTCCTTCTCCTACAGTCTTTTTAAAATTAATTAAGACCATTAGGTGGGCTATCTGAATTAAACATAATAATCCTATTTTACATTCTGGTGGTTCCTCCTGGCTGTGATTCTGAAGTCATTATACAGACTATGAACATTTATATTTGGGTCAATAAAGCATTATAGATTTTGCAAGAGCACATCATGTAGCTATCTCTTCTATAAGGCTACAGTTCCATTTCAATGTTTCCACATTTTTAGTATAATTTTAGCATATAATTAATTATTTACAGAACAGGAATTTGAGATTATGAAAGACTAAGGTTAAAAAAAAGATGCAAAGGTAGCAAAATTCCAAAATGCATTCTGTGGAATCGTGCCAGATGGGACCATGGTCCAATGTTAAAATATATACTTCACCCACATACAATAACATATTTAACCTTGGACATCCACTGCTAGCAACTGGTGTAAAAGATCTTTGCTGGTAGACTTCTAGCAGTTTTCTAAGTTTTCACTAGCTTTGACTCCTTCATGTTGAAGATCAAATATTTTGTTGGCAATTAAATTTGTAAAACAAGTTTATGAAGATAACATTGGTAGCCATTTAAACACACATTTTCTGTACCAAAGTTTAGTAAGAGTTACACATTTATTATTCTTATATCCTGCTACACTGCCTGAACGGGCCCCTTAGGGCATCCTACAATATTAAATTACAAAACAATTAAAATCCAATTTTAAATGGTCACAAAATATCAATAAATGCTTAACAATTAATTTAAAATAGCAGTCTAATAAATCTACAGGGCAACACTAAACAGCAGAGCAATAAAACCAGTCAGTTTAAAATTAAATCTGTCCTGCTCTCCAACTACCTGCTACAGTAGAAACGTTTGCTAATTTTTTGGATGGGGATGCAGTCATGAGTTTCTGGGCTTTCTCAAGGAGGAAATTCCAGAAGTCATGAGAGTCAGGTCACTTCCATTTTGTCCTTGTATCTTGGAATTCCCAATGGCTTCTCTAACTCTATTGGACAATTGCTTGTCTTCTTGCTGCTCTCTCACGCCATCTGCCCTTACTTACAGGCAATGGTAATTAGGTCTGCTATCCCCCCCCCCATACACACACACACACCGCACAAAGGACCAAAACTGAGCCCAAAATATCTGTTGTTAAGTGAGACAGTTGTTAAGTGAATTTTGCCTCATTTTATAACTTTTTTTGCTACAGTTATTAAGTGAATCACTGTAGTTGTTAAGTTAGTAATACAGTTGTTAAAATGAATCTGGCTTCCTCAATGACTTTGCTTGTCAGAATGTTGCCAAAGGCAATCCAGGATACTGCAACTGTCATAAAGATTGGTCAGCTGCCAAACATCTGAATAGAATTCTTTATTGGCCAAGTATGATTGGACATACAAGGAATTTGTCTTGGTGCAAATGCTCTTAGTGTACATAAAAATTTGATCATGTGAGTATAAGAATGCTGCAACAATCATCAGTGTGAAAAAATGGCCACAACTCACTTTTTTCAGTGCCATTGAAGTTTCCAATGATCAGTAAATGAACTGTTGTAAATTGAGGACTGCCTGTACTTCAAGCTTTTAGCTCATTGCTACTTCATATTAATTGCAATGGGTGCAGAAGGAAGATGCTTAGAAAACAAGAGTATAAGGAATCTGTATTATGGTCCAAATTGATATTAGAAAAACAAATGTGTCTATCTGATTCTATTCTTGATGGATTTTTTCTGAATTATAAACCTCTTACTGGGAGTGCAAACATGTTGTGGTTTTGTCTCTCTTATCCCAAGAAGTCTTGAGGTAATGCTCGGCAGCAGTTTATAAAGCACCCACTTTTGGAAATTTCTGTCTAATGCAAGCCAATTGCCCTTAGCTGCTATTTTGTGGTTAGGAGCTACCAAAATGAAAAAAAACAAACACAGCAGTCATTTCCACAGTGCACACCAATAGGCCTTGCTACTATGAACTTATTCCTAAACCTCCAGAATGAGCTATCACAACAAGAATACTGGACTTATGTACTATTGGCTTAAAGCAATTAGGCTTTTGTTGCAGCCAGTTAATAAACCACTATTATTCTTTTAATACAGGATTTATATTTGCAGGCTTGCTGATCAAAGATTTTTCTCACAATTACTGAACAGATTTCCAGGAAGAAAAGCAAAGCAGAATGGATGTTTGCTCAGTTCCTGCCAATGAACTGGAGAAGGGCAGACACATTTTTCACTTGACTTAACAAATAAAATATATGGCTTTGTTTAGATGGTGCAGTGCTTTCAAACAACAATATCAATGTTAGACTTTTTGAAAAAGAAGCCTGTCAAAAGGAACAGCTGCATTTCAAAGGCTGACAACTAGAGGGTTGTTTTTCAGTTCACAGAAGATAGATAGGGGAAAAGTAGCTTTCAGACGGGCAACCTTTCCAGCTTTAGGAGACATCGCCTGCCTATAAGATTATTCATCAGCCACACAATTGTTCACCAAATTCAGCTTGTCCATTAATGTGACAAATACATTGTGCCAAGAGTTGTACATTAACTAAGATGCATGTGGCAATTAATAAATCAGTACTAGATCAATGATAAAGGAGGAACCTATCTTCCTTCTGTGCAGGAGAAAAACAGAGAGCAAGACAACTTGGTTACCTGAACAGTTCAACAGGAAAACAAGTGAAATCATGTAACTACAGGGAGTTTTTGACTTGCAACCATTCATTTAGTGACCATTCAAAGTTACAATAGCGCTTACAACCAATGCAGCATCCCCAGTGTCATGCAATCAAACTTTGGTTGCTTGGCATCAGGCATGTTATTTACAATGGTTGCATCCTGGGGTCACGTGATTGCCATTTATGACTGTCTCAGCTAGCTTCTAGCAAGGAAAATCAATAGGGAAAGCTGGATTTGTTGAAAGACCCCATGATTCACTTAACAGATTCAATGATTTGCTTAACAACTATGGCAAAAACAGCCATAAAATTCAGTGCAACTGATTTAACAATCACCCAGCTTAACAATGGAAATTCTAATCTCAATTGTAGTCATAAATTGAGGACTATCTATATAACAAAAGGAAACCTAAGAATATTGAAAATAAGGATGCTCAGCTTCAAAACCTATCAGCATCAATCAGGCTTGCATTTCTTCACAATGCCACTCATTGGGCTATAATCTACACTGTAACTCACTGCAGTGAGAGTGAAATGATTCTGCAACTATAATAAAAAGCAAAGTTCACCTTTCTCTGTTCCCCCAAATACACAGAGGAATAAGGAACGATGAAGTACAGCAAATAAAATTATAATATCAAATGTTTTTATTTATTTAATAATTATTAATCAAATTTATGTAGCCTCCCATCTCGCAAAGGGAACTCTGCAGTACACAACAAACAGATAAAAGTCACAGATAGAAAACCCACAGATATATAAAAATATAAAAATCACATTAACAGTAAAGATTATAAAAAAATGAAGATGCCACTCTTTCAATCTATTTCAGTCGACTGATTTTCATTAGAAAAGATGCTTTACCAAAAACTGCTGGCAGTCAAAATAGTTGACACGAAGCTTATAATTTCTGATCTACGCTCTTATGAGGGCAAGGCTCGGATGTCATAGTAATGTATTTCTTTCAAGAGAACTATACTGGACAAAGAGGACAATCTAATAATCCCTACAACATTGGCAAGGGACATGGAGGCTGATTCAGTAGCACTGGAGGAGAGGAAAATGTTTCTACTCCCTGATCCATTTCCTGAGCATAATTACCCCTTAAATCTGTTATTTGTCCCATTATAGAAATGCATACATGCAGGCTGATTGCACCCAAAGTCTCTCTGGAAACAGAGCTAGAAAACAGTAGCTCTGGAGAGAATCAATTTTCATTAGGAAAAGGGCATGGGAAAAGGGTTAATGATTTGGGTTGCTCCTTCTTCCCTGGCCTCCTATTGTTATTTGCCAGCTCTTAGAAGCAGAACATTCAATAATGGATATGTGTTTTCTTATCTATTTTGGTTCTGAATTTATGGGTAAGAGTAACAAAACAAGAAATATGGAGCAGAGTGCGCTGAAACCAACCATATTTCCCATCTTTCTCTCTAGGGCAGCCTGGGATTGATGGATGGGTATTATAAACCCAAACATCTGGAGAGATCCATGATGAAAAAGGCTACTTTCTGGTTTACAGATGACATATCCCCCAGCCTGTAACAAAGATGATGAGTGAAATACACCAGTCAGAAACTGAGAAACAAAACAATATATTTTCCAATTATTCTCAGCGGAAAACAACTTTTAATCATCCTGCTGGTCCCAACCTTCTGTGCAGACCACTGAAGAGCCATACGCATGAGGATCAGTGCTGGCTCCGTGTGGCATGTCACGTGGTGCATCTGATACTTTTGAAGGAAAGCAGACAGTGGCAGACTCAGCAACCAACAAGGCTCATGAAACAATTTTTGCCACAACTCATGGAATGGTATATCAAGAAATATTCCATGAAAAAAATGGTATTTTTAAAGATAGCTTTACAAATGTTTCCAAAAAGGGAAAAACTTATTGGAATATTCTGATTCAATAAATATATTAGTTGTGATAGTAACACTCCAGGAAGAATATGTTTCAGGATTTATTCCAATTTTTAAAGCTTTCCCAGAATAGGCTTAAAAAATTCTCATTTTTCAAAACATAAAAACCAAACAGGTAAAATATATGCCCTATGTCTTCCAATCTGTCCATATCTTTTTCAAGAGAGGAACTTTCTTTTCCTTTTCTTGGAAAATCTTCCAAAGCTTCTACTAAATAGGATGTTGAAGCAGAAGGGCCAAATAGGATGGAATCCCAAGACTCTTTTTTTTTTTTTTCAATTGCATAGGCTGCTGATATTTCTGGGTTCAATTCAAATCCTAAAAATCCTCACAGCTGTAAGTAACTTTGGTTCAAAATATCCTAAGACATGCTTGCTCTCAAATGAACTAACATGAACTCTGAGATTACCTGGAAAGCATCTAATTCAAAGTTGTTCCCACATATAAAAATTCCCTGTTTTGGGAAATAAATTATATTTTGTGAAGTTATACCACTTAGATTTCCAGAACTCTACGTTACACAAGCCAAATATTTAAAGAAACCACAAGTGACAGTAAAACAAAATCGTTTTAAACTATTTCCAAGAAAACTATTTGCTTTGAACAAAAAGAATTTCTGTGCTGCATTTCAAAAGAGCAACATTTAAGTTCCAAGTATTCTTTCAATTAATTTAATAGTCCTGTGACCACTGTGAATACAGAATTATATGAATAAATAAAATTGGCAAGAGTTATTTGCCCAATGATATTCTGAACAGAAAATAAGTCTAAAAATAATTGACATTGACTTATCTAGCATATAATAAAACATGAAGACAAGTTTCAATGAAATTCATCTTGTGATAGAGTAAAAACATTGAATCTGATTTGAAATCTACAATTTACAATTACAAAAACTGTTTTAAATGCTTCTGTCTGATTATAGAAGGTGAGATCAGCAGGAGGCTTAAACCTTAAATGCCAAGTTTATGGTTCAAAGTCAGAAAAGGTGGAAACACATAGGTGGTCTTGAAAAAGTTATTAGCGTTGTACTTGATTACTACTTGAAGAGGAGACCTCTTGGGAATTCCCAGGCTGCTGCAGAAGGCTCAGGAAGAAGATAATGGCAAAAGTGCCACTTAACAGGAACAATAACAGCAACAACCAAAAAACATTTCCAGTAGAAAGAATGCTTCTCTCACACCTTTCTTTTGCGGATGTCTATTCCTGATGCTAGCAATCAAGTCTCATTTTCAGCTCAGAGAGAAAATGAAAAGTCCAGTCAGCTCAACCTCTCTTTTGGCAAATATGAACAAATGGCTAGGCCCCCCAAATAAGACACCTGCACTGAAGAACTTGGCTAATTATGAACCCAGCATGGAAGCTGCTATGTGAATCTCACGTGTGGCTGCAACATTCTTCCTGTTTATTTGGGCAGAAATAACTACTACATCAGTTGGTGGATAATTTTTTCCTCACGCATACTCACAGTAATGTACTTTTAATCTAAATGAGACTTATGCATAATATACTATATCTGAAAGCACAGGAGCGCTATCGCATCTTATACAACCAATACTTGTATTTGTTTACATACTCTATTGTGTGAATTCTGTGAAACACACAAACACCGAATCAAATTCTGCAATCAAGCCAATATAGGTGGAAGAGTCAGAGGTTGTACATGCTAAAATATAGTTAACATGATAGCAATAGTTATGTTTTCCAACATACCAACTAAAACATTCCACATAATGACTTAATGAGATACTTTAAGACATGATCTTTTTTGTTTGATTCTGGCTTAGCCACATTATGGTTTATAAGCACTCATTTATGGTTTACCATGTCACAGACTGGATAATGACTTTCTAACTACGGGATGCTCAGTTATCCAGAGTAGAAGAAAGGATGGTTATGAAATGCCCATATCTTTGAGATGGAGAAAGCTATATGCAATTAAATTATCCCTTGTTCCCAGAGGTCCAATTAATGTCAAGGGTAATTACTGTGAATGGGTTCTTTTCATTATGACTGTAGAGAGGATACTTTAAAGATCTTTATTATGTTTTAAGATGTCCCCAATACAAGCTTGTACACTCCTTTTCTCCACTATCTGTTGTAAGTAGAGTTTATTCTGGATAATTTGAATAGGATTAATATCCAAGTAATAACCCTTGGACTGTTAACATTTTCTGGCCCTTTAAGTTCTCCAAAGATAATGCAAGTCCAATCCTTGCTTTTTATTAGTATTACTTGCCTATTGTGGGGATTGGTATAATCTTGCCTTGTTTGCACCAACTGTGAAGTAGGGTTGCTACCAAGCTCCAGACCCAACTCTAAGTGAGCTCTTAGCAAGAGGGATGTTGAACATTAAACTGAATTTCTAGCAGTCTTTCAAACAAACAGTCTTGCTCTTGCTTGTTGTCTACTTGTCCTAGCAGCTAGATGTTTCAATAAACTTAAAGCAGTAGCAGTTGGTACTACTAAAGCTGGCTGTACAACTTTTTCTTCCCTTCCCTAACCCTACAGCTTTTCTAGCATTTCCTGGTTGCATTTTACTAATGTGTGACAGGGAAAGGTACAGAGCAGCCATAAGTGTGGCAGCAGCTCCATCAGTTGGACAGTTTCAGTGCAACCCTTTTAAGTCTGGAGGGGTTACTGAGGTAGCAGCCACCAGATTTCAGTGCGCTCCTTTTCTTTCTCCCAATTATAAAGGTATTTGAATAGTCTTGTCAGTTTTCATAACTTTTATTTAATTAATAGACCACCAGACACTAGAACAGAAGAATAAAGTAATGAAAACAAATCAAAGCAAGCAAGCAAAAAAAAAGTTCCATAATCCCCCTCTCCTCCAGGCCTATATAACTGTTTCTTTAATAATTTCCCAAACAACATGTGTGTGCTACATGAATCCCAGGGAGAGATCACTCCAGAGGATAACAGAGAAGGCATGCTTTCTGAGCCCTGCACTATGACATCGTTTAATTGATGATGCCAGAGTGGACCCCCCTTCCCCCCGCTGGCTAGATATGTCCACAATCTAAGTGATCTCTCAGATAGCCAGGCCCAATGCCATGACAAGTCTTGTATGTCATAACTAGACCTTGAGGCCAAGTCAGAACCAGTGTAGCTTGTGTAGC
Source organism: Laticauda laticaudata (assembly GCA_004320025.1). Taxonomy (NCBI): domain Eukaryota; kingdom Metazoa; phylum Chordata; class Lepidosauria; order Squamata; family Elapidae; genus Laticauda; species Laticauda laticaudata. The sequence goes on from BHFT01004934.1 coordinate 25,287, forward strand.
AATAGGGCAGTATGTGAATAACACAGTGCCACCTTCACTGCACACATTGCTGCCCCATTATGAACCTGTAGAAGGACATAGGGAATGACTTTGAGGGCCAGAAGGAAAAACTGCTCAGGTAACGATCAGCCTGATCTTGAGAACATTTTAAGAGTCTAATTTAAGTAAATGTCTCAGACAGGTACTTCCCTAATTTGTATGAAGATAAAGTACACACTCACACTTGCAAGATGTTCTATAGATGTTCTAATAAAAGTAGTTTTAGATCGATATGGCATTATTTTTGTAGTCTGGTCTACCTTATAGGACTAACAGGACAAGCTGTAACTTTCTAATAGTCTTCAGTGACAGTCCCAAGAGTAAATGATCCTCATTTATGTCCATTAGTTTAATGACCATTCAGAGTTATGACAGTACTGAAAAGGCTACTTATGACTGGTCTTCACATTGCAATTATGACCATTATGGCCTGCCAGAAGACCTTGAATTCTTGCTCCTTCCTTCCCCGGGCCATCTAAGTACCTTTTTGGTCAGTCATTTCTTCTCAGCCCTCTCAGATAAAAAAAAATCCAGCCAAAAAGGTAGACTTTTCCATCAAGCATGTTTTGAAGGTGGGAGCAGAAAAGGATGAACAGGTCAGCAATTTACTGCAACCAGCCAGGAATCCTGTTCATCTACGGCTTGTTTTTAGCCTCAACTAATATTCAACAAAATGCTTTTTCTATTCCCCCTTAGCTGTGTTGGCTCACCACTGATGCTGATCTTTTAAACAATTATCATCTCTTTTTAAAAGCCAAGCTGCACTGAAGTCAAGTCTTCATTAAGAAAAGGAAAAGTTCATCTGCTGAATTCTTTAACAGATGGCATTGTACTAACTTCTAAACAGATTGGACTTTTTATTTAAAAAGGTTAAATTGTAAGTTTGTATTATAGATTTGTCTTGCATTTTTATATTTACCAAAAGTGTGTATTGGAAAAACCATTAAATAGAGTATATTGGTGACAATTCATGCATGAACATGGTGTTTTCTTTCCCCTCAGGGGCAACCTTCCAGTTCTCCTTTGCAGGTTAAAAGGAAAACAACAGTAACTATGCAAACAATTGTTCTCCTGCAAAAGTACTCCAATGCTGCTTCACACACATGTATAAAAAGCAGAAACGAGTCGTCTTATCAGACATTATTATAAACAGGGTTAAATAGATAGAAGACAGTACAGAATAACTAATAAAATTCACAGTAGCCCTGAAGTTTAACAGATTCTGGGTTACAGGTAGTTCTCAGTTACCAATGAGACTGGAAACTCTGCCGCTGACACAATTGTAAGGCGAAACTTCATGTGACTATGCCAACTTACAATTATAATTCTGGTTGCCATTTTTAGTGAATCCCGCACGGACACAGCATCTCACAAATTATCGCCATCTGAAATCTCCTGCCACCTTCTCCATTGACTTTGCTTGTTGGGAGATGGCAGTTAAGGTCGCAAATGGAGATCACATGATGGCAAAACTGCAATGTTACAACTGCCAGCTGCTTGCCAAGTGCACAAATGACAATTATGTGACTGTGGAAAGACTGCATGGGCTACAATTACAAATCATTGTTGTAAATCCTTCTTGTTCAGCATAAGCGTAATTTCAAATGGTCACTGAATGAGTAGACATTAAGCAAGGTTTGTCTGTCTATCTATCATCCAAGTAAAGAAATATTTACAAAACTTAGTGTTATGAGCATCTTTTTTTTAATAAGAAAAGTAAGCACTTTCTGGCAAGTTTTATTAAAGGCGTAAGTTTATGATTCTTTTCTGGCAGAAAGGTCTATCTATATATCTAGTTCCTGACAACTCTGTAAACAGAAAGGCTGTGAAATGCAAGCAGTAAGGCTGTGACATTTCCATGTGTAATCCCCAGCGCTTACAAGATAAGAATAGAATAACCCATTCACAGCTGTAATCACTCTGACAACATTGTCTTTCTAGCTGTACCAGTCTAATTTAATAGTTTTAAGAGGTGTCAGATGTTCTTATCATGGGTACAATTTGGGATATAAACAGAAATGTCATAGTGCTGTTGTTGTACTTTCTCATTTCATAATGTTTTGGCCCCAGTGTCTCATTGTCAGCTCATAATTCAGAATTAACTGTACTCCACAGAAGCATATGTTACAAATATACCACAAGAATAACAGTTGCTTTTCTTGTAAGACTATATGTTTATCATCAAAATATCATTTTTCTGGTGTTACAATCTTGAAAATAGTTGATCTGAAAATCTCATATTAACAAAATACTATGCAATTTTGAAATTTTTATTTGTATTCAATTGATTGAAACTCAAATATTTTTCAGTGCTCAAATTTTCAAGATCAAATTTCAGCACTGAATGTAATCCAGACAGTCCTAAAGAACTCCGAACCATGTGAGGCTTCTGAGAAGGTTTCAAAGTCACAAATATAATTGGATAAATATTCTGCCAAATGGCCAGATGCTTATTCTGGATGTTACACAGCTTAAGCTTTGGGTTCTCTATTCTTGAAAACAACATAAAATGTACAATTTGCAGACTAGCAACTGTGCACTGTATTATATTTTTTTCAAGAATGTGTACTGATTTCATGTTCATTTAAAAACTTGACTTTTGTCCATTTAGACTATTATGTATTGGAAGGTATTCCTTATGTACAAGTACAATTTCATTTAAGGATAAAGCTAAAAACACAAAGGAACAAAAAAAAATATGTGCTATAATTTAACCTTTGATCTTTAACAAAATAGTAGATGCCAAAAAGGCAACACAACAGTAACTAAACTCTGCCAATGAACCAGATGTCACCTCTTAGACTTTAGTATTGACAGCCTTGGGGCAAAATTATCATTAAGAATTCAAAGAGATGGAATGGCACATCAAACCTCTGCCAAAGACTTTAGTCCAGACTAAGTTGACAAAACAAAAATTAACTATCAGTAAATTTGTTAAGAATTTCTGCTTAATGTTCTTTTTAAGATGTTATATGGTTTGCTTATACAAAGTCAGTACAACCACATAATCAGGTTCTTGTCCAAATCATGAAATTAAATAAGTTGTCCTGTCTTAACAGTTATATCCAGAAGGAACTGGATGATTGTGACAAAGAAGTATTTGCATTTACCTATAAATGTGATAAACCTCTATTAATTTTTTTATTGTAAGCACACATGGATTCTGAAAAGTAGGTGACTAATGAAGAGAGGGTCTCCACTCTGATATTTTTCAATTTTAAAAGAGGTGCTGATATTTTACAAGTGGTGCTGATATTATATTCTTTTTACAACAACTTAATTTTCTTTATAGTTTTATTTTCCAGATTAACAATATTTTCATAGTCAAAATATTTTTAGAATCCATTTTTTTGAAGGTAGGAATTAAGTATTGGGAAAATTTTCCACTGTTTGAAAATATAAGCCATTGCTTTAATTACACACATTGCTCAAAGCAAAATAAATGCATCAAAACTTTCAAATGTCAAATAACCCAACTTCTTTCAGCTTTCTAAACATACTTTTACTAATCTCTTTAAAAATACAGTAAATAAAAGAAAATGCCATAGCATAATTTATAATACAGATTTTCTAGGTCTCAATAGGAAAAGTTACCTGCATAAAGATCTTTCTCAATAAGTTTCATCTGGAGATGGAAAATCTGTTCCTGGAGTTTACAAATGGAGTGCTTCATTTTCTCTCGTTTTGTTACCATATAACAAAGATTCCTAACCTGCAAAGGAGAGTAAGAGTTTTTACTTTAATAATAAATTATTTGAAAAATGATTGGCAGCTCTGTACCTAACTTAATTGCAATCTATCTGAATCAGGTGTCTATAGAGACTCTTAGTCATCCAGGCCATGGTTGTCCCAAAAGGTGCTTTTTTAAAAGGCAACTGGACTTCGTTTTTCCTTGAGGATTGAAGAAGCTTCTTGAATGAGAAACAAAATGTCTTCAAGGAAAAACAAAGTTCAGTTCCTTTTGGGAAAAATACCTTTGGGACTGAATAAAATGTATTAATCCAAGAATATTGTATTAAATGAAGTAACTCTAGCTACTCAACTTGTTGGCCAAAGTTCAACGCTATCCTTGAGCTGTTGAAAATTGCACAGTCATCTGTGAAATCTATGCTTGATTTATGAATGTCCCAAAATACAGATATAGTTACAGGTTATAATATGGATACATTAAACAGCAATAATCACGTTTTGGTCTTTGTATAGATTCTCAGGCCTGCCAGTCTAGCTAAGTGAACCCAGAACATTAGCCAAAGATTAACATAGCATGTTAACAAATGCAGAAGTGTCTAAAATATACTATAAATGACATCTGCAGGTAATATTTTTCATTATCTTATAGAAAGTATAAACAGGCTTATAAAATATTTGAAAAACTGTAATTGAACTAGTTATCATTCCTGATATAGAAAATAAATATTCCACCTTATTATTTATTAAAGTAAAAAAATAAAATAATATTACTTAAGAGTTGTGATAAGAGACTTGTTGGCTTTCTTTTTCCAGGCACTACAATACTCCACTGAAAGAAATAATTGTTCTCCAAAATTAAACAGATTTTCTTGAAACTTAAAATGAACTAGACAGTAAAGTTTAGAAATAAGGTTCTTTTACATATAAAATTTGAATGAAAGTCATGTAAAGCATCTCATATATTTAGGGCCATTGCTTGAACACATCCAACTATGAAATCTTAACAGGTTCTAAACGGTTAGGATGTTCTTACTAACATGCAGTTAGAATTTGCCTTCTTCTAAATTAACTCTGAAATAACAGACAATAAGTTCGCATCGTGCCATGTATTTAAAATGTTCTATCATATCTCAATCATCTCACAGTTTTTTATGAAGGCTCAACATATTCAGCAACTTCTTCATAGGGCATTTTAGTTCTCTGATCATCTTCGTTGACCTTTTCTGAATCTGCTTAATTTCTCTGAATCCTACTTACAGCGTGATGCTCAGAACTAGATTCAAGCTGAAGTCTAACAAAATCAGAATATCGCTGAGCAATTACTGTCTCTGAACTGAAAACGCTAAATCTTGTTGATGCAGCCTAAATGTGCATTTGTTTTCCTTGCAATCACATCATACTACAGGCTCATATTTACTTTGCAATCAACTACCATTCCAAGATTATCTTCTTATGAACTGTCATCAAACTGGATATTCTTCATGACACATCTATTCCTGTGTATTTTCATGTTGTTTTCCAAAAGGCAAACTATGTACTTGTTTCTGTTGACTTTCATTCTGTTATTTGTAACCTATTTCTATAATCTATTGAGATAACAGTGAGTATTTTAATCTAATTCAGTGTTAATTCTCTGGGGACAGATTCCTTGGTTCCTTTGGTTTTTTGAAATTTATATTTACAGTAAATGCCATCCATATAGCTCTAGTCACATGTTATTTCCATGCATAGACTTTAACATTTGAGAAGCAGCCTCTCCTTCTCCAAATCCTGCTGATAGTATCATTCTTGAAGAGCTATCTCCATAAATACTAGATTGCTTTCTGAGAACCTTTGCACACACCTAAACGCTTCCAAGCAAGCCGCAACCCCACAGAAATATGAGATGAATGAGGTATAAGCAATTTCATGAAATCATTTCTTTTTCTATTTATTCCATTTTTCTTCTGTTTCTTCTTCTATTCACAGTCAGAATACTGTACAGTAGAATACTGTATCTGAGAATTCTGGAACTATTGATATATACAGAAATATTGTAATTGAATATGGGTGCAGTAAGTTAGTATTTTCCACCTGGATTTAATTTAAAATTTTAACCACAATATTGTTTATTTAACAAAGCATAATGAAAAATCTGGACTTGTGACCCTTAACTATCAAAAGAATACATTATTCTGAAATACTGCTCAGGGTAGTCAGCGCACTTGTTTACAAATTATTGGACAAATTATTTTTATTATTGTCTTCTTGGCTGTGAAGAAGAGGTTATCATTCCTACAGCTAAACAATTTCCTTTAATTACATTTAGAAAATGAGCTTGCAATCTTACATTTGCTTATTGGGAATTAAATCACACTGAACATAGCTGGACTAACTTCTGAATAAAGGTCTATGGGACTGTGCCATAAAATAACTTTTGCCTTTTTATGTCCCGTAGCTCACTTGTGAGTTGGACCCCCAAATACTTTACTGTCCATGGATTTTTGAAAAAGACTATTAAATTATTTTAAGCACCCTCTACTGCATTCCATATTTCCAATTTGAATATGTCCTAATTTTATTTTGTCCAGACATCATAGCTTCCTGCATACTAAGCTATCTTTCAGGGTAATGGCTTGACCCTGAATATTTGCTTTTCATACATAGCTGGATTGTTCCAACCAATAAAGGGATTTTTGTTTCATGCAATTTTTTTTCCTACTAGGCAGGTATACAACCAACAACCACTCTATTGAAATAAACCCCAGTCATTGAAAGGTCACTTCTGCCATGATTCCTTCAGGAGAGCTGTTGTTTTGCCATTGACCAATGACCCAGTTGCAATAAATTTCTCCCAGAGAAAAGCTCCATTCAGCATAAATACTGTATGCAGTGGGATTGTCAAACAGTAAAAAATTGGTTAGCTATCTTTTATTGGCAGCACAGCCATTCTGGAGAGAGCAAAGCTAGACACAGATCAAGAGACCAACAAGAGCTGTTCAAGTGTCAAATTACTTCCTGACATATTATCATGCGGAGGCCACTACAGGAGCCCGAAAGCATAACCTCTGACCCCAACACTCAAGATCAGTTCTTCAGTTGAAGAGCTCTTGATTTCTACCATTTGCTTCTTCAAATGCAGTAATACTATGAATCCAAGCTAGCTTCAATGGATGGTTTTAAGTCCCGCTGTCACCTGCTGACAGAAAGATGGTGTGAAGAAAAAAGAAAGCCTTAGTAGACATCTACAAAAGCTGCATCATCTTTTGATCTCATTGGTTCATTCCTATATTAACAGGCTGAATTTTGCTTCTACTGAGCAATAAAATTCCATCTGCAAATGCCACTAGAGTCATAATCTGAAATGATATTGGAAGCCTGTTATTAAAATGAAGTTTTATTCATACAGTTATAAATAACATTCAAAAGTATTTGTGCCAATTTAATGCTGCATTCTTTCAAGTGCTATAAATACATTTTATGATTGGTTTTATGTTTTTTTTTATATGTTGCAAGCTGCATTGGGTAAGCCATTTCAAGGAAGAGAACAAAGTGAATGTACATTTTATTAGTAAAATAAAAAAATAGTAAAATACTGCCTTTGTTTTGTTTATTGAACTTTTCTGCCCTTGAGGAAGTTAACAGTTATGCATGTCAACCTGCAAACAAGCATATCACATGAAGGCTTAGTGCAAGCCTTTATAGGAAGGGAGAGGAGACACTTTGGGTTTTTTTAACTTCTAATATTAGCTCAATCCACAGAAAATTCTCACAATTGCCCAGAGGCTGCTATATATGCATTTGTTTGCAGAAGACAGGAAGTATGAACAATGTTGCATTATGATAAAGCAATCAAGAAGTGCAATATTTCTCAATCTAGTATTTTACAAATATGTTAACCGACAATTTCTCCCACTGGTTACGGTAGAGGGAAATTATGGGAATTATAATTTCAATGTAAGTGAAGTATGACAGGCTGAGATTAATGGAGTTAGGAATTGGTAAAAGCCCAATTCCAGGTGTTTATGCTGCTTCCTGAACAACTTAACACCTCAACGCAATTTTAAGGCCCTGTCACACTGCCCAACGGATGCAAAATGTTTGTAAAAAGGACACAGCGGACGAGCAAAATGTTCCATCCGTGTTATCTGCTCTCCAAAAGGGGTGAAAATTTGCATAACCAGAGCGGATAACACGAAAGGAACGGACGGGGGAGGACGCAGAGCGGATGGAAAACGGATGCAGAGCGGAAGCCGAGCGGATGGAGCAGATGCACATCCGCAAGGCTTCCGGGGACCTAAGCAAAGCGGACGTGGAACGGAAAGAGCGGATGCAGAGCGGACACCGAGCGGATGAAGTGGATGCAGAGGGGAAGCCTAGCGGTGCTTGCGTTCAATGCGTATGCAGGGGGATGTATTGCGTCAGCCCCGCGGATATAAAGGAAGCAGCTCAGAAGCAGGTCACCATTCAGAGGAAAGACCTGCATCCAGACACATCAAGTGCCTTGCCAGCCTGCCCTGCCTGCATGCCTTGCTGCCTGCCATTCTGCCAGCCTCCCTGCCAGCCTTGCTGTCTGCCAGCCTTGGCTGCCTGCCTGCAGCCCTTGGTGCCTGCCTGCCTGCCAGCCTTCTGCCTGCCTTCCTGCCAGCCAGCAACCCCACAACCATGGGGAAGAAGAGGAAGCCTCAGCCATCTGCTGCCAGCCCTGGCAAGAGGGACAGGGCCACCCTCCCACCCCCTGGCCCTCACTCTGCTTCTGCTGGCACGGCTCGCTCTTCTGGGGCTGGGCTTCTGCTGCTTCTGCTTCGAGGAGCTGATGATGATGCTTTCTGGCGTGTGCTTCTGCTCGTGCTTACTCTGCTAATGCTGCTTCTGTGCGGTGGTGCTTCTGCTGGTGCTTACTCTGCTGATGCTGCTCCTGGCGGTGGTGCTTCTGCTGTGCTTACTCTGCTAAAGCTGCTTCTGTGTCCGCTCGTCCTGCTCTGCTCCTGGACTTGCTCGTCCTGCTCGTGCTCCTGGTCTTGCTCGTCCTGCTGGTCCTGCTCGTGCTCCTGGTCCTGCTGGGCTCCTGTGCTTACTCTGCTGCTGCTGTCCTGGTGCTGCTGTTGCTCTGCTGATCCTGCTGGTGCTGCTGCTGCTGATTATGATTATGATCCTGCTGGTGATGCTGCTGCTGCTGCTGATGATTGATCCTGCTGTGCTGCTGCTGCTGGTGGTGTGGAGGAGCAGCCCCTACACCTGAAGCCCCTCTGATGAGGGCCCATATGGCCTGCCAAGGGAGGAGAGGCAGAGCGGAAGGGAGAGGAGGCAATACTCCATTGAGGAGGAACACGAGGATGAGGTGCTGGAGTGGCTGAGAGGAAATGACTATCTGTGGCGGAAGGGACACCGGCTGTACAGGGACACCAAAGAAGCAGCTGCTTGGAGAGAGAAGGCGGAGAGGCCTGGGCTACACTTCAGAGGTGCTCCTCGGCTGGTGGAAGCATATGCACACCTGGTACAGGAAGCTGCACCTCAAAAAATGTGGCCAGGCCACGGTCATGCTGACGGACAGAGAGATCTATGTCATGGCCAAGTGCAGCTTCCTGGAGGGTGAGACCCGCCATCGAGGAGCAGCCCATCTGTCTACCCTCTCTCTCAGGCAGCCTGCTGAGAACCAGTCCTCTTCCGGCCGAGAGTCAGCTCCTATCTCCAGGCAGGTGACTGTGGAGCATGCCATGACGGAGAACCCCCTGACAGCTGTGGTACCCATGGCGGAGTGCGTGGAGGACTCCCTGGAGCAGTCGGAGAAAGGGGACGGCACTACCACCACAGTCCAACCCGCATCCACCCCCAGCTCCACCTGCACAGAAAGGCAGAGACCCAGACAGGAGGGGCAGAGCCACACTGTCCTGCTGAAGATAAGAGACACCATCCAGACCAGCATAGATCTCCTCTCTCAGCTGGTCCACACCGACTCCTCATTCTCCAACCTCAAGCCCTTCCTCATCTATGTGAACCATACCCTCATGGACATGGTGGAACCCCAGTACCAGGTGGTGAAGGACAGGGTCACCGAACTGCTTCACAACCCTCCAGATCCAGATGAACCTGCTCCCAGCCAGTCCAAGTCTGCTCCTCCACCCCAGGTGATGTCCCTCCCATTCCAAGGCTTTCCACAACCACTCACCTACCAGGGCTACAGCTACCAGGAGGTCCAGCAACACAGGCAGCAACCCTTCCCATTCCAGGCACAGGTTCATCGGATGACACCGTTGCCACCAGTTCCACTGATGCCACTGACACCACCCATGCCACTGATGCCACCGATGCCACTGATGCCACCCACGTCACCAATGCCACCCACGCCAGTCCTCACCCAGCTGCAGACCAGACAGCCCCACACACTTTCTCCTTCCTCCACCCCACAGCCAAGCCGGCCTCAGTACATCTGTCATCAGTACTGGGGCTGACACCCCATGGCATGGAGGAAGGACTCTCAGCATCACGGGTCTGAGCCAGCTGTCTGAGAGCCTTCCTCAACACACCGTCCCCTGTTGTCCTCTCGGGGCCAGGCACCCCAATGTGCTCAGACCAGCACTCCAGCACCACCACCTCCACAGCACCTGGACCCTTCACCCCTGAGACTGGGCACACCCTCCAGTGACCAAAAGAGTGCCAGAGACTGGGTAGCTGGCTACCTGTGGACTTTATTTGGACACTTGACTTGGGTCATTTTTTTTTACAGCTTGTTGTTCAATAAAGTTTATCTTTGCTTCACACACTTGCTTCATTTCTTTTTTAATAAAGTCTTGGTGGAAACTTTTAGAATTGGTTTAAGCCTTTGCATGCTGTGGGATGGGTTAGATACAGTGGGATGGGTTAAGATAGCAGTGGATGGGCAGGGATACCTGTGGAATGGGAATAGCTGTGGATGGGTAAGGATAGCAGTGGGATAGATAACCTCCAGTGCAAGCATAGTGGGACTGTATGGTCCACCCCCCAGGGCCACACCTATGGCCCTTATTATCAATAATATGTAATAATCATCCACACATGTCAACACAAACACAACTCTTTATTAAACGCCCTGTTCATTGTAGGCCCACCACAAATACATGGCCCAATCTCATCCGTGTGATGAGACAGGCTGAAGGAAGCATCCATTAAATCATCTATCATCCTGTCTTGCCACTCCACTGCTCCAGCTGGGGAGTTGCACCAGTGTTCAGGAGGTTGGCTGCTTCTTCCTTCACTGTGAGGCCCTGTTGGGGCCTTGCACATCCTCAGTGTCTATCAGGTTTCCCCTTGCCTCCATTCCCCAGGCTCCATGTCCCCATTGCCTTGTTGGAGGTCCACGAGCCTGTTCTGCAAGACTGGGGTAGCGGGTGCGCATGAGATTGTGCAGGATGCAGCAAGCTTCCACGATCCTCCTCAGGTCTCTGGGGCGATGCTGCATGGTGGTGAGAAGTACCTGGAACCTGTTGGCCAGGATGCCAAAGGCGTTCTCCACCACCGCCTTGCCCTGACAGCCTGTAGTTGAAGATCCTCTCTTCACGGGTGAGGGTCTTGAGTGTAGGGCTTCATGAGTAGGTTCTGAGGAGGAGGCGTCATCCCCAGATGAAGTAGGGCACATCTTGCGTGTCGTTGGCAGGGGGTCTGACTGGAAAGCCCATGATGAGGTTGCCTCCAGCCCCTCCTTGAGGTCACTGGCTTGTATACCTGGGCATCTGAACATGAGCCGCTGCCTGAAGCATCGATGTACATGAACTTTTAATCAGCATCGACCATGGCCAAAGAGGACGATGCTGAAGAAGCCCTTGTAGTTGAAATAAGTGGACCCGACTTGGGTGGTGCTTTGCAGCCACGTGCTTCCCATCTATGGCCTCCAACGGTGTGGGGGATTTCCACCTCTGTACCCTGCTCTGCAACTTTCTTCCATCCTTCTTCAGTGGAGGGCACTGGAGGAGCTCCTCCAGGTATTCTTCGATGATGGCCTGCACCACTTCTCTGACCACAATGCTGATGGTGTTGTGTGGCACCCTCCAGCCATCTGCATGCTCCTGTAGGTGGTCCCTGAGGCCAGGTGGCGCAGAGTGAGTGCCACCTTGAGCCCAGGTTCCAGGCTGGCGCGGAAGTTGGTGTTTGCCTTGGTCAACCTGGGTGTCAGGCGCTGCACAACTTCGTCAAACATGCTGGAGGCATCCTCATGAAGTTCTGGAATGCCCGAGTGTCTTCGTTCCTGAGCTCCACCATCAGCTTGTTGTACAGTCCCGTACTCTGCTCTTCTCCCGATCCATCTTCGGACCCAGACGCCTTCTGGCTGCCCTCCTTTTCTTCCCCGTAGTAGAGTTCACAGAGCCTGTAGATGGCTTCCACTGTTGCAGAAGATGGTGGCTGCCAAAAGGACTTGTTAGATCCACGGTGACATGACTGGATGCTGTGGAAGAGCAGAGCAGATGAAGCTGCAGAGGTCTGCACTGCTGGTCTGAAAGTGAGATCAGACGAGTTGCTCCGCCTTTTTATAGGCAGTATAGGTTCCCTTTGCATCCTCTAGGCATCCTCTAGCATCCTCTAGGCATCCTGTAGACATCCTTTAATATCCGAGATAGGGTCCCCTCTGCGAACGTTTTTTCCTTTTGAATGCCTTTGTTTCCACTTGCATCAGTTCTGCATCCATTCTGCGTCCATTCTGCTTCCTCCCTGCGTCCGAGCGGATGCGAGTTGCGCGCGATGCGGAACGGATGCCTAGCCAGATATATGCGGATGTGTAACGGATGCAGAACGGATGCCTAGCAGATGCAGAACGGCGATGAATTGGATGCATTTTCCGCGCAAATATTTGAGCAGCTCAAAACTTTCTGAGAGCGGATGAAACGTCAATAAACGGATGCTGGACGGATAGAGAGGAAGCAAAACGGAGGCAGTGAGTACATCACATTAAGCAACGGATGGTAAGCTTTTTTGTCCGTTTTACATCCTCTTTGCATCCATTGGTGCAGTGTGACAGGGGCTTTAAATGTAGGAAGAAATGACATGACAATATTCACAAACAATACTTTAAATTCCTTGACACTCACTTGGTTGTTTGCTTGCAGATTGTTTCATTACTCAACTAGGTAGCATCATCAGTGCTAGCAATGGTGGGGTCTGTTCCTTGCTAATATATCAACAAACTTTATATAAATAGGGAGCTTACATTCTCTGAAAGAAAGAATAAGGTGGCAGAACTTTTGCCTCTGTTATTCTTCCTGATGTTTAGAACATTCTTTACAAAAGATTTTAAAAAATGACCCGTATCTCTCAAATGGTAACCAAATGTTTGGTTGGTTTCTTCTAATCTTTTAATTGTGTAGTATTACACAACTGCTGAAATTGAAATTCTTAATGGATTCCAGATTTTTTAGTTCAGTGCAGTGAAAAATGGCACTTTGAGTTATCATAGTCTAATATGGCACAGTTAACAGTTAATAGAAATTATCTTCTATAATTCCTTGTAGTCAATGTAAGAGAAGAAATTGTTCTTCTATTTATACCAGTATTCAGAACAAAGACAATGTCAAATAACATTTCAGCTTCCCAGGATACAATGCTGCAGGTCTCAAAATGTCTATTTTAGAAAAGCAAGATATGATACCTGAACTCACATACATCAAAAAGTTTCAGGTTCTTTCCAAAAGTTTTAACAAGTATAATGTTTTTAACTCTTTGTAGTTTTTAAGTGATATAGTGCTTTTAATCTATTTCACAAATAACTTTCATCTATAAAATTAACCAGTCTGCCCCATCTCCATCCCTTCACAATTTAAATCCCACAATAGTATACACACTCTATATATCTGATAATGTGAGCTGTGGTTGGTGAGTTGTTCATCAAAGCTTGAATTTTTAAGATAAAAATATGTTAAGTGGAAAAGGAGCTATTAACCCTCTTCTGATTTTAGGGATTCTATTGCTGTTGGGATTCTATTATTGTTGAACGTTTCCTTGAATGATTAACCTTTGAATGATTAATGGAATATACAGCACAAAAAATCATTGGTTGCTCTCTTTCTTCTTTGGAAGAGATTGCAAAGACCAGACTCCTCTCTAGTGCACAAAAAATCTCCACAGAGCGTTCGCATCCTGGACATTCATATTTCAAATTGTTACCATAAAGAAGGCGTTATAGGTGTCTTAAAACGAGGACTAATAGACTGAGAAACAGTTTATTTTCTAAGGCAATAATTGTCTTGAATCAAACAATACATTTGTGATTTAGTTCTATGTATAAAATGGCATTTTTAAAGTATCTAACTTAATATATGTTTTAAATAGGTTTTAGATTATTAAAATTATTATTTTAGATTATTAGGTTTTTAATTATTATTATTATTACTTTTTGTTTTACTTTTTAAATACTGTGAAGTGTGATGTGTGGTGTTTGGGGCACTGTGCTGGAGTAGCTTTCAAATTTTATTGTATTTTGAATGCAATGACAATAAAGGTATTCTATTCTATTCTATTCTATTCTATTCTATTCTATTCTAATATAAAGGTGACAACAACAAAAAAGCTCTAAAAATAATAAATTTGAAAGTTGGACATAAACTCACATAATTCTCACTGACCATACATTGGCCATACATCCTTTATTATTGTCAGGGATGGGATCTGACCAGTATAACTACTGGTTCTGTTGCTCTGTGTCATGCAAGTGCAATTTACGACCTGCTGAGCTGCCTGGACAGCTGAGCAGTACTGCGTGAAAGTGCGCAGCGGTTGGAAAACCACTTTTTTCCTGCGTTTTCAACTGCAGTTGTGTCGCACAAAACAGCTACAGTTGAAAAAGCAGGAAATAAAGATCAGGTAAGAGCCCGGGTGGCCGCCTGGGCCAAGACAGCAGCAGACATAGAACCGGTTCTGTGTATGCTCTCTGTTTCCTGCTTTTCAGAGCAACCGGTTCTACAGAAGTGGACAGAACTGGTAGAATCCCACCCCTGATTATAGTCTTTCATTCCAGAAAGCTGCTCTTGGTGTTTATTTCATTTAAATATTTTTTTCCTGATTTTGCTCTTGATTTTTTCACTGTTAAGCAAAGTTAATAAACATGAACAAGTAATTTTTCTTCATTTTTGTGGACCTTTTCAGATTTGTCCTTTTTTCGGTTTGTCCTTTATTTTTTTCCAAGAAAGCATTGTCCCTGTACATATCAATACAATTAATCAGGGTAAACCCAACCTAAAAATTAGAGGTCTGCTTATTTTCAGACTGATAAGGGAAGGCAAGTGGAAAGTCAAGGCAGAAACAGAAATTCAGTTTGAAAATAAAGGGATAACTATTTTAATTGATGTTTAAATTATACATACCAGGATGGATGGAAGCTTCAGGAAAAAGAAATCTCTTAAAACATAGCAGCAAGGGGAAAAAAGGAAGAATAGGGAGAAAATCAACAGAAGATATAGTCTTGAGAGTTTAAGAGAAGGAAAGCACCTGATTAAGTGAGGAAAAAGAAATAAATACCACAAAAATAAACAATACTTGAAATTCAGTATCCAAGAGGAATATAGCTGAAGTCCTGATCAACAGAGGGGTAGCATCAAGATCGTGTGAAGTGTTAGTACCACTTTATAGTGCACTAGTAAGACCATACTTGGAATATTGCACCCAGTTTTAGTTAACATGATACCAGAAAAATAAATGTTGAGAGTGAAAGAGTGCAGAAAAGAACAATAACGATGAATAAAATATGTGTTGCTTAGAAAGAAAAAGAAAACATTATTGAGTACCTAGAATCTTAAATTCAAAATTTTCTGTGTGATGTTCTATTCCATCCTACAAACACCTATGTTCATTTTCTTTTCCTAGAATTATATTTCAGTGCTGGGAAGTTGATTTACACTCCATCCACTATCTCTTTGCTAATTTTCCAAAGTTTCTTTTAAGGCATGCACCCCATATACAATAAATAATTTAAGTGCATTGCTGCCTGCTGTAATTTCAGGTTTTGCCCAGGAAAATTAGTGCCTCAGTGATGAGATGCTAATTTTCTTGCAATATTTTTTGTGGTATTCAATACCTTAAGGAGATGCTAATGTGGAGTAGAAATGGCAGAGTTGGGCACAAGCTTATGAAAAGATCAAGTTCCAGACAGATGTGCCAGCCTGCTGCTTTAAATGGCACACTTAAATGTAACTCAGCCTAATTATAAGCCCTTCAGATTGCAGTTTCAAATAGCAAACTGACATACTAACAGGGACTGGGTGAAATCTTCTCACAATTTATTATCCTCCTCACCAGAAACATTGAAAGTGAATATGTGTCCCTAGATCTGACAGTTAATTTAGGTGGGCTTTTTTTTTGTTTTTGTTTTGCTGCTTACCTGGGATTTCAAAAAGAAGAGGAGTCCAAATATCTGGAAGTCACAGGTAGTAGGCAGAGATCTGATGATCATTGGATGGGTCATACATTCTGTTGGTTTGTCTATCATCTCAACTTTTGTTTCCATAATTAGGCTAATCTCTCTCTCCTTCTTTTTGAATAAGTACAGCAGTCAAGGCAATTGACCAGAGAATACACATTTCCCAGGAAATGCATAAAAACCACTCAACAAAAATACATATTTGATTCTGCTTTACACAAACTTAAAAAATAGCAGAGGGAGTTCATGACATTTTGTTATTTTAATAAGCAAATATCTTGCCCTTTGTCAGTTCACAAAAAATATTGAACTCAACAGTATATTTATACCCCATGAGTAGTTCAGATAGGAACAATTTTTTCTGAGAAATGAGATTCCAAGTTCACGACTTGAGGCAACTTACTAGGGTTCTCTGTGGCAATGCACTGAACAACAGCAGTTGGAGTTGTGACAGAAGAAAGCAATGAGATTTTCACAGTTAACTTGGTCCAATTAGTCAGCTTCAACTGTGTACTTTGCACATACATGTGGAGAAGGCAGCAACAATCATATTCTGATTAACTAGAGTTGCAATTAGATTTGCAATTGTATTATAATAGAAGGGTTGTCAAGGCTATTGTCAGTTTATGTCCTCCCTGTGCTTTTAAGTGAAGATGTTGAGTTGATCCAGAAACTGGAACCGATATATTACATGATTCACATCCTTTCACATCCCCATTTTTTTCTGCCATTCTCATTACATAGTGTAGTTAAGTCCTCAAGAAGCTTCCTTGACTACTCTGAATCCTAGGGAATCTTGGGCTTTTGCAATTCTGCTATTTCTGCTCTTATTTTAAATTATTGCATCCCTGTACTTATACATAATAGGATCTTTGACTTTAGATTATATAAAAAGTAATCCAACTCTTACTGCTAAATAAGAATCTTGCAAGGAACATTCTTTTATAAACAGACATTTCAACAAATATACTATCTTTCCAAAAATTTCACCTGTCATTTTTTAAAATTTAAATTTAATCTATGTTAAGCAATCTACAAAGGTACACAAATTCATCTACTGCTTCTAGATTTTACATCTTAGAGAGAAGTGCCATTTATTAATCAGTTAATCAAATTTATATGGCTACCTATATCACAAGAAGTGACTCTGGTTGGTGTATATATAATAAGCAGTAAAACATACAAAACACAGGCATTTAAAATCAACATTACAATAGAGATTAATTAAAAATATATTTTTAGCTTTTAACAAGTTTTAGGGGTTTTTTTTAGTTTAACTATTATTTAGGAATAGTTTGCAAGCATTTAATTCCCCCCACTCAAATACAAATTACTTCCCTGTGAAATGTAATAATGTTTGATACATTAAGTAAAAAAAAATCAGAATACATATTTACCAGCACCCAGATAAGTAGAGCTTTGAACCAGGCAAACAATCAAGCAGGAAAAAAAAATAAGAAGGATAAATTATATCCTAATTAGAACAACTGTCTGGGTCAGCTCAAGAAAGGCATAGAACAATATGGTCAAAGTTTACCTCTTTATTTCCTCATATCATACTGACAGAATCTTGCCAGATTAAACCTATATCACTCTAACCATATCAGTTATACTCTGAGATTTCCTAAATCTCTTTATCTTCCTCTGATCCAGTTCCAGGCTGTCCTTCTCTTTGGAATGTGCTCTCTCCTTCCAAGTAAATTGCTGCTTCATTAGAATCCATCACATCAACCAAGCTCAGAGAAAAACAAGGACTCCACAGTTTGCAAAAGTGATAGGCTCACTAATTCTTAGTCATTTCTTCCTTCCACTTTACTGCAGCTCTAGTGTTATTTTTATGACTTCCGATATAATTTCCAATGATAGAAGGAATGCCACTTCATTAAATAAAAGTGGTTGCCAAGTTTAGTTTTGCAGAATTCCAGAAATGCAACCCAAGGGAGAGGAGAAAGATTAATGATGGAGTTTATAACTTCTAAACAGAGCTGACCACTTCATTGAATTGTCCACTGTGAGGGAATCCTTCAGACAAAAAGCAAAGCAAAGGAATATTCTTGGTAGCTAGGCATCCTACCATAAACAACAAAACCTTTTTTATATTTTTGGTATTTTTTCTATACATTTTTGTTTTGTGTTCCTACTCATTTCTTTTCAACAGAAAATAGTGATACATATGGGCAACAAGAAATAGCTTTCTTATTGAAATGATTGCCATTTGTCTGATTGCACACAGTAGAGAGTTACACTCATGCAACTCAGTGCACAATGGAGTTGGGAGAATATTTTTCTGTAGGCTCTTTCATTTATCATATAATATTGTTGGTTGTCTCCACTCTAAAATAATTACTATCATCATCATAATGACCATCACTGCACTGGAAATGAAAAGAAATGGAGAACAGTATTGACTGTAAAAGAGAGCCACAAACAAATAGAAGTATGTTTTTTAGTGTAGTAAATGCTACAATTTGAAAAATTTTATACCAATCCTCAGCAAGTCTAGTAACCAATAATATAGGTAGGGTGAGCCTTCACCTGTTCCTCTCAAAACCTAAGAGAAAATGCTTTCTCCTTCTTTTTAACGAGTTGAAAATGAAGAAATAAAATCCAGCAGAGATTTGCATAGGTTTATGAGGCCACCAAAATAGAATCTGCCATGGAAGCATTAAATAGAATCCCAAGTATTCATCTTCTATCACTCAACAATCCACAGCAACTTCTAAAAGCATATATAATATCTTGAAATTTACTTGTACAACACCCAAAATTAGGCATGTTTGCATTAAAAAACATGAATATATTTTACAACAGGGATAAGCATGTTTAAAGACATTGGGAAATGTACACAATTTTATCAGATCTTTTAAAATGGTTTTTTTTGTGTGAAGATTTAAAAAATGAACACATTTTGTGTTGAGATGTTTAGAAGAGTGAATTAGGAAAAAATGAAGTAGGTAAATACTGTGTAGTGTAGAAAAGAAAAAATATATGAATAGATCATTCATATCTTCATAACATTTGGGATGATAAGGATCTTTCTATTTAGACTTGCAGGGAGCCATTTATGTCCAGTTAAAGGATTTAGAAATGAAACATTCTTTTTACATAATTCTATAGTTTTCTATAGTAACTTTATAGTAACTTATTTGCTGTAAGACCTTGATTATCGAAGCACAATAGCTCTTTGAGTTTGCTCTCTTGGAAAGCCTAATACAAACACATTCTTGTTGATAGAAATGTGATTCTGATTACTCAAATATAATAAGTTAATGTTATTTCAGGCCTCACAACCTTATGCCCTATCATTTTATTGCTGCTAACCAGCCTTTCTCATTTCTGTTAAAGGGAGAAATAGGTGGCTGGTGCATAACTTAGTTGGCCCCTGCTGGGAGAATGATTACATCAAGAAGTCTGCAAACTTGTATAAGAAATAATGCAGAAACAAAAGTGATTCAACTGAGAGGACATACAGGAAAAATAGAGAGGAAAAAAGTTGGACTGGTTCATTTTGCTAGGAAAACAACAACAATGTGACAGTAGAGTGACTAGTATACTTTATTACATCATTCCAAATTTTCTACATCCATTGATTTTCCAAAGGGATTAATGATCCAATAACAGTATTCTATAAAGCTCAAGCAATCTTCCTAAATATGGGTTCCATCTTGAAATAAAATCCTATGTCCCCAAGCTGTTGGCCATAGAGAAGGTTTGACTTCTGAAGCTGAACAACTGGTAGATGGTATTCTGATTCCCACTACTAGACTACTAGAAAGCAGGAGGGAATAAATAAGAGAGATGAAAAGAGAAAATTTCTGTGGTCTGTTCATTAATCATTGTAAGGATTCTTTAAAGATCCAAACACTGTGGAAGAGAAATAATAAAAGAAGGGAAGAAAAACAGAAGCAACAATGAAGGAGTTCTCAAGCAACACAGCCAACATATTGACACCAATATTGATACCACAGCCATTATAGGATACCATGTGATAATGCAATAATGTTAAGGGAAAGCTCATATGTAAATTGACTTCTAAATCAGGGGAACCTTCATACAGGAAGTAATGGAAAATTTAAATAGTTTAAAATACCCAGTGAAAAGCTAATGCATGCATGTCAAAATTTTACTCCTAAAGGTTAGCACATTAGGTCCTTGTTAAAAGGCCATATGAGAATCTTGTGCAAATTGCTGTGGGCTACAGGAAGAAAAGAGTTGAAAGAGAATTTTTTTAGAGTTCACTTCAGATACTTTTTGTTATCCTTGAAACAACTCGGAGATATTCCTGCAGTGAGCAGGTTGAGAAATGTATATGGCCTAAGGCAATAACTAAATTCATGACAAAGAAAAATGTCTGGTGATGATGAAGCTGGGAGATTAGCAGCTGGGTGGATCAGTGAATATTTCATTCTCATCTCTCCTTTCTTAAAGCTTTACATTTCTTGTGCATGTAGTAATGCCCCACCATCTCCCTTTTTCAAAATGCTTTCTCCTTTTTGGATTTGTCAAGCAAAACGAGAAGAAGGTAATCCTTGATCTAATATTTAATGAGTCTTATTCAGAGAAAACAAGAGAAAATTGTCTTCTACCAATTACCACATGTTCTAAAGAATCATCAATCTATGGAGTAATTCAAATGTTATAAAAGTTCTTGTTGGGTGTCAGTTTTCAAATGAATATACTAAAATGATAGTAGTAAGCAGAGGTGGGCTACACAGACTGTAAAAATTGGTTCGCCTAGTGCAGAACCGAAAATGTGAGAGAGCGTGTGGCTGCAAAAACAAGAAGATTTCCTGTGCTGGTAACGAACAATGTAAATTCGAAGACACTGTCACCTTATATTCAGTGTTCCTAGGCTAAACAGGATCGGCCAGTATGTCATTAGGCATATGGAATACACAGTGATCTATGCAGGAATAAGGGTACAGCATTCTCTGTAAATCAGAGATTTCATAATCACAAACAGGAAGCCTTTTATAGCCATTCCCAGTGAGTTGGTTGCATAATTCAATATCAACCTTCCAGGACAGAAACTGTTCAGAAGTTGTAAACATTTTAGTATCAGCAGGAAACTCCAAACTACAGATCTTATATTTTGCCCCATACAATCACAAAAAGAATCCAAGATCTGTGATTCTACCTCTGGCAGCCGCCGACATTCATACTTCTAGAATGTATACTGGAACTTTTTATAGTATATGCAAATTTTGTCTCTGTCTCTGTCATGTGTCTCTGGAAGTTTAAAACAATTGAATGACAGCCAAGTGAATCAGAAAACGTTTGCGAAGGGAGAATATTTGAAAACCATGTTTCTGTTGACTTTCAGAGACATAAAATCTCTGAGAAATATTAGTAACAAGAAGAACTTGAAAAGCTTGGAATACACACACTCACACCCACACCCACACCCACTGTATATATATATGTATGTGAGTGTGTGTGTGTGTGTATATATATATATATATAT
>BHFT01004936.1:0-119597 GCA_004320025.1 Laticauda laticaudata
GAAGAAGATTGTTCCAGAGGTGCTTTTTCAGGAGGCAACTGGACTTTCTTGGGATTTTTTTCCTTTGAAGATGTTTCACTTCTCACCCTACAGACCTCCAGCAATGAAGCACCCACAACTTCCAGTGGCAGGCTGTTCCACTGGTGAATTGTCTTCCCTGTTAGGAAGTTCCTTCTTTATTGCAGGTTGCTTCTCTCTTTGATGAGTTTCCATCCATTGTTTCTTGTCCTTCCCTCTGGTGCTTTGGAAAAAAATTTGACCCCCTCTTCTTTGGGGCAGCCCCTCAAATAGAGAAGGAACTATCAAGGGCTGGACCAGATGATTGGTTTATCAAAATATAAAATACCAAGATGATAACAACAACAACATCAACAAAAATAATAATAATAGAAAAATAAGAGGGGAGAGAGGAAGAAGAAAAAGAAATGATATTGTGTAAAGAGCGGAAAGGCAAGAAAAACTCTCCAACTCTCTTTAGCACAATGGAAAGTAACAACATTACACCTGCAACTTTTTTACTTTTATACAACAGTAGGTACAAGCCATTTCTCTAACAATGGACGTATCTAGTTAGCAAAAACAAAATCAAAGTTTCGTTTCTTTTTTTCATTGCCAGCATAAAAATCTGGAAGCAATTTCAAAATAGAAATAAATTGAGATATATTCTCTTTTTTGGAGGAAAAAAAAATCCATTTGACCATCTCTGGTTCTCTTTGCTATGAGGGGCAATACATGCTTTCTGTTCACTCATTAATCCTTCATCATAATTTATATGAAGTAAATCCTCCATACTGATTTTTTTAACCCTAAAGGGAAAAAACACTTTCTCTGGTTTTGAGATCATTTTTTTGACCCACTCAAAAATGGACAATTTTTCAACTTGATAAGACTTCCAACTTGGTTCTTCATCCAAGAAGAACAAGTGGAGAAGAAAAAAAAATACGACAAAATGAGCGAAACAGTTTTGCTTATCCACATGGGAAAATATGTGGTGTGGAGACACTTGAAATGTACATTGTGTCCTTGTCTTAAACAGAATGTTTTAATAAAAAGATGGGCCATTTGTCTTCGGCCCCTGAGAAACTAATTGCCTAGATTGTACTGTAAAGGCTCTTTGGATGCATGCTGAACATGGGGAGAACATGAAAAGACATTTGATCATGTTTGCAGGACGTGTGACAAGCCAGAACATTTTGTGTAGAAATACGTGCACTAATTCAGATTATTTTAAAGACAAATGGAAGAGATCATTTGCAGCTCAGGGTTCAATTGGGACGTCCCTGGTGCTCTTTGAGCTTCAGGGGTGGGATTCTACCTGGTTGGACCGGTTCTATAGTCACTTCTTACCTGGCATGCGTGCCATCCAACTTGCCTGCATTTGGTAAGTTACTATTGTTCCTTTTTTTTCCCCAACCATCAGCTGTTCTGCTGTGAAGGGACATTTAGATTAGCTAGAAAGCAGGAAATCTTTGGATTTCTTGCTTTCCAGCTAATTAAAAGCAGAGCTGAACCTTCCTTAGGACTGAAGCTTCTATTTTTCAGTGCAGACTCAGGTAGCAGATTGCAGAAAGGTGGATCTCTGAGTGAATCTGTGATTCTGCAACCAACTCAATCCGCCTGCCTGCTTTGCCTGATTTTGGGGAAAGGTTGCTCTTTTTTTATAAAAAAAAATTCAATATTGACATACATGGTGTGTTGTGAGTTAATTTTGTGATTTTGTGTGCTAGCAAATTTTAAATTATAAAAAAAAATTCAATATTTACATAAATATTTATAATATTTACATACAAGCCACGTCTGCCCAATCATATGACTACCAAGCCACACCCACAAATTAGGCCACACCCACAGAACTGGTTGTTAAGACATTTGAATTCCACCCCTGCTGAGCCTGGTTGCTTTCTTTCAGACATTTCAAGACCCAGCTAGCTAACATCATCAGTACTAGAAGGGAGTCGGGTTTGTGGAGAGGAGGAGGAGGAGGAGGAGGAGGACTGTGGAGTCCTTGATGCTCTCTGAGGTTGGTTGTTTCCTTGCAGATATTTTATTACCGAACTAGGTGATATCATCAATGGGATTTGCTCTCAGTTCATATTCTAGTGGCTTGTCATTTTGTATAGTTGTGACCTTCCCTGTCAATCTTCCTGGAGGTTCCTTGATTAGACTCATCTTTGCTGTTGCTTTCTTTGTCTGAACTGGTAGTTTCTTGATTGGGGTGTTGTTTATGCCAACAAACTAAGAACAGGTTGATCAAGGAATCAAGCAAGTTTACAATGTGCTATTTTATATTGTTACTGTTATTGTTGTTGTTGTTGCATACTATAAGCAAGCCACTAGTATATAACATGGGAGCAATCATCACTCCCTTCTAGCACTGATGATATTACTCAGTTGGGTCATGAAACGTCTGCAAGAAAACAACCTCAGCTCAGAGAGCACCAAGGACCACACAGTCTTCTTCCTCCTCCTCCTCCTCCTCCTCTCTCCTTCTCCTCCCATTCCCCTCCACAAGCCCCACACCCTTCTAGCACAGATGATGTTACCTAGTTGGGTCATGAAACGTCTGCAAGAAAACCCACCAAGTTTTTTTCTCTCACTCAGAGAGCACCAAGGACCCCACAGTTTAAAAACTTATCCACAATTGAACTCAGAGGCTTTTCTTCTAGGCCTGATGGATGAACAGCTGGAAAAAAAGTGTCATAGTTTCTCTGCATGATAACTGCAATGAGACTATTATATGTTCATAAGTGGAAAGATTCAGTGCTGCCCACAGCAGAAGAATGGTTAGCAAGGATGATAATTGTATAATTTTAGAATTGTAAGCCATCCAGAGTAACTTGGTTTTACTTGGGTGACTATAGAAACTGAATGAATAAGTAAATAACATAAATAGATGATGGAACTTGCAGAGATAGTTAAACTGACTTCTTTGATTAGAGAAAAAACAGCTTCTACTAGAAATCTGCTATAGACTTTTTACATAAAAGGCAAAAAAACAAAGAGAAGAACTTTTGATTTGTTGTTTGGATGATAACAAAATATTTGATAATGGAAAAAGATAGATAGTTTTGGGTAACCATAGAATAAGAGATAATGTTGTAATCACACTTGTATTTGCTGAAAAGGAAATCTGGAAACTTTGTGTGTGTGTTTGTGTGTGTGTGTTTTGTGGACATGATTTTTGTACTTTTTCCTTCTCTGTTTTGATCTCTTTTTTCTTTCTTCACTTTGGATTAATTTCTATCTTTTAAAAAAAAAAATTAATGACATTTATACCATTACCACCAGCCTAGTGGGATCTTTACATGGGAGCTGATCTCTTCGTTTGCTTTCAGTATACATGAATTATTTGGCTAGAGAGCCAGCTGAGTGGACTTTGAGCCAATTCTTCTGTCTCGGCCCAACTCACCTCATAGATTTGTTGTTATACAGAAGAAGAAGAGGAAGGCATGTTGGATACGTTTGCTGTCTTGAGAAATTTGTAAAAATAAGAAAGGTTGATTACAAATAAAAGAAAATGGAATGGAATGGACAGAAGAAAGGGGAGGAAAGGGAAGGAAGGGAAAGGGAAGGAAAGAAAGGAAAGGAAAATATGAAAAGGAAGAGAAGGGAAGGAAAAGAGGAGGGGAAAAGAAAGGAGAAAAGGAAGGGAAGGGAAGGTGAAAGGAAAGAAAAATAAGGAAAGGAAGGGAAGGGAAAAGGAAAGAGGAAAGGAAAAGAGAAAAGGAAGGGAAGGGAAGAAGAAAGGAAAGGGGAAAGGAAAAAAGGGAAGGGAAGGAGAAAAGAAAGGAAAAGAAAATAAGGAAAGGAAGAGAAGGGAAAAAGGAAAGAGGAAAGGAGAAAAGAAAGGGAAGGGAAGAAGGGAAGGGAAGGAATACTGGCAATAAAGGAAAAGCGAGAAAATCTGAAACTGACCAAGGAGTTTCAAAGCAAACTTGACCCCGTGTTCCCTTTGGCCCAGGCGCCCTGGCCGGCCGGCCGGCTCTGCTCCGGGACCCCTGGTTCCAGCCCCCCTTCCCTCCCGTGCCTGACCTGCAGGTTTCCTGGGCGTCTGGTCCCTCTAGGTGGGAGGAGGGGCAAGCCAGGACAGCCCCCCCTCCCCTCCCGAGCGGTCAAGGACGATGGGAAAAGATGCACATTTTTTCACACGGAATCCAGGCAGCCAAAAGCTGGAACTTGGCAAATCTCTTGCGTTCTTTTTGGCAAGGAAGCCCAGCTGCGCATGGGGGGTATATGGGCTCTGCGACAAAATAGGAGGGTGACAGGTGGGGGGAGATAAAGCACATTTGGGTCAAGGTGCTCTTATGCGCCTCTGCAGCTTCAGTTTCCAACGAATAAAAGCCGCCCTCCCCCCTCATCCTTCCCTCTCCCCCTTCCCCTCTCTTTCCCATTGTTTCTCTCCCTCCTCCTCCCCCTTCTCTCTTTCCTCCCCCCTCTCCCCCCTTCTACTCTCCCTCGTCCTCTATCTCTCCTTCCCTCTCTCTTTACCCCTCCCCCCTCCTTCGCATTCCTCTCGTCTCGTCGCGTATGTCTGCGCCCCTCGCCGTGGCTGAGCCCCGTGGGTGTGCGCTCCTCTCTCCCGTCCCTCCTCTCTCTCATAAAGTCGGTGGTGGGTGAACTTCTTCGTGTTCTTTCGTGGGCTACGTGCGGCGGTACCAATACTACCTTTCTACCTAAACTCCCCTACTATGGAGGTGTTCTATATATGACTTCCTGGATTTTTGCCCTTTATCCACACTTCTTACCTCTCTCTCCGTCCCATCTTCCCCCTGCTCCGATTCCTCCTTTCCATCTTCACCCTCTGCTGCCTCCACCATTTCATCTCTACCCCATCCTCTCACACACACTACCTTCCTTTCTTTACCTCCTGCTCTCCCTGACTCTCTCACTCACTTTTCCTCTCCCCTTCTCTCTCTTAACCTCCCCCCTCTCTTCTCACTCCTCCTCTCCTCTTCTTTCTCTCTCTCCCCCATTCCTACCCTCTCCCTCCTCTCCTTACTCGTTCCATTCCCACTGTCTTCCTGATGATTGGCCAAAGTCTTCATCTCACAGCGTCCATTTGTTACAAGCTAAAGCAGGACTGTGCAAAGATCAAACCACCCCTGCTTTCTACCTCGGGAGCTCCTTAACCTTGGCCACTACGAGAACAACTAGCGCAATGTGGTTTATCCCCGTGATTGGTCACAAGAGCATATGGAGCCAAACCACAAGATCGCCACCCTCTTCTAGATATATCCAGTATATGCAAACAACCATTGAAGAAATGGTTGCTACAGCGAGGATAATAGCTCCTGGGACACCCTGGTGAGCGCGGAACAAATGTTGGGACTGACATACCGTCGACAAAAGGGGACGTGCTAAGTCTTGTGGGCACCACCATGAACATTTCTCCACGCTATCCTACTCACAAAGCCATTCTATTCGTAGCCTTTTGAAGAATATATGAGGGAGAAGACAGTCATGCATTTGCTGCGCATGCATTTCAAACCACATGTGCTAAACCGCGAGTCTTTTCTTCCAATAACAGTCCAAATGTCATGCAGGAGACCAGAGAAGAGAGGGACTGTGCCTGACAGAGTAATCCTCAGGTTGGCGGGATGAGAGTGACAGAGTAGAATAAAAAACTTCTCACTTTTTGAGTTATATATTTTCTCTTCTGTTCCTGCGTTTTTAAGAAAACCTAACGCATGAGCTGATCGAGCGGTTTGCATTCGCGAATCACCGGTGGAGGGAGAACTGAGGTTTTTAGTGCATTTGCTTGTCTTGGCAAAAAGCAGCTCGAAATTCTTGCAAGAAGGGCCAATTTAGGGCCCCGAGGAGAACCCCAGCAATTTAGTGGTTACACAGTAGTCAGCGCCAGATCCTTACTGCAACTATAAACTTCGGAGTAGTCCCTCACTCATACAACTATCAGCCGACAGATATTGAAATAAAGCAAGAAAAAACACATGGAAAGAATATAATTTTGAACATTAAAGAGACTAAGGGTATCCTTATTTGGAATTATATTAACGTGTGCGAAATGTAGAAACCTAGATCAGTATGAGGATTAAGATATCTACTCAGTTATGATTTGTATCTGTCAATAGAGTTATGTAAAAAATGTAAGCTCAAGTATGGTGCGAGTAATTGTTAAATGAAACTCTCATAATTTAGTGCCCTCTCCATTCAAAATACATTGAATCATATCGAAAATTAAGGAGTTCTATACCATATACATTAAATTCGTTAATAATTCAACGAATTATTATTAAATATGAGGTTGCACTAAAAGCAAAGCAAAATGTTAAAAGAGGCAGGAGAAGTTTTCTACAATGAGAAAGTTCCCTTCTTTCTCCGAATCATGTTTCCGTAACAAACCTAGTAAAGATTGTGAGTTATTATTTAGCATCACATTCAAGTTTGTTCAAACACTACAAATACGATTAAATAATATTTGTGTATTATGCCCTTGACGTCAAAAAAAACATAGTAGGGAATATATATCGAAGCATATGAGAAGACGCCATAAACTTAGAAGGAAACCATATATGAATGGTGGATAATCAAGGAGATATGATTATTTATATATGGAGAATCTACTGTTTCACCTTATATATGATATATAGTGGAAGAATATAATGTGATTTGGCTCTCTCTTTAAAACCTGTATATACAAGTTAGCATAGCCCCTGTATCCAGAAGTCTGAGCGCGCTATGATGGATGAAAAGCGCAGCGATATACAGCTGACAGGTCTATGTTGGGCAGTGTGGAGCATACCATTTGTGGCTTGTGGAGGAATAAGGGCAAAGTCCCGGGTCCTGGGCAGAGACCACAGGGAGATGCGACTAAGTGACCATTATCTAATAGAAAAAACAAGACAGAGGGAGCTTCAGAAGAAGAAAGGAGCCCACCCCCTCTTCATCCTATGCGCACAACATGTGAGGAACGGAGAATAAGGCGAGCAACAGGGTGTTCAATGGCTTACAGGAGCCGAGAAAGGCCCTGATTCCGCGTTGTATTCAATATTCTAGCCAACCACGCATCGCAATGAAGCAGTATTTGATAGAAGCAGATGAGCAAGCTCAGAGCCCTCTCTCTCTAGCGGGCATGCTGGGAGCAAACACGTGAGTTTATGCTTATGTTAGACTTTTGCGTGCATATCGTGCTTATCCTGGCCCTGCCAGTGTACGCGTTTACACATTCTGTGATATATAGATTCCATACTATACAGCTTGCCTCCGACCAGCCACTAATGACTCATTTTTGCCTTCGAGAGTCGAGACAACCTTATCGTTATATGACCAGTTCATCTACTTGAAACACACATTTTGGACAATGATACATCTCCGCAGCCAGAGATACAGGATCAACGCAGTTTTTCTTCCCCGCCCAGAAGGAAACACAGCGACCAGAAGTCGTGCGAGCAAAAGTCTGGAGTGAATAAGGGACTCCTACTCGATTTGATCTGCACTGTCTTGGCCATTCTGTGCCACGCCCTTGTTATAGCGTACTCAACAGTAAGGACACTAGTTCTGAGCCTTCAGAATTGAGCGCACAAACGGTTCACAACGACACACATGATATGTGCGTTAATATAGAAACCCTAGAGAGAGGCCAGAAACTTGTGGTGTTCCTTAGTGCGGCGTGTGCTACCTATGACCCTGACCAAAACTCACTTAATACCAGTAGTTCATCGATTTAAATACCAGGTAGTATCCATATGACTATAGAGTACGATGTTTGTCCAAACTCGAACAGCCCAAAGTATTCACCAAGCCCTAAAGACATATGGTTAGCGTGAACTTTTGTCTCGCCATGCAATTCAGCATAGGCGAGGTATTAATGCGGATAACGTTTGTGACTTTCCTCTCAACTGAGACTCATGTTGCTAGGGGAATCACCGCCATGGTTTTGAAATGGAGTGACACCGTTAGTATGTCAGATAATCTGAGTCTTCCCGTGGACTTGACGCTGGGTCAGTAAAGGTTCGCTAAAAGGGAGATCACATGACCACCACCACCCTGGGGACAGTGGTAACCATCATAAAATAGAGTCAGTCACCAAGTGTCTCTCTATTTGGCGTCACGTCACCAGGGGGATGCTGCCACAGCTCGTAAGTTGTGAAAAACAATACGAATCACTTTGGTCCAGTGGCATTGTAATGGTCATATACGAGTTGACTCATCCGTCGGAAACTGTATTGCGTTAATTGCAAGATGAACTACCTGGTACTTCTGGCTCTTTGGATTGAGTGGCTCAAGACATCAGCGTAGCGGGACCAAGCTGAGGCGTAAAGAGGAGCGAGACACATACATGAATGAGGGGGCCAGAAGACCATCAGCGGCGCGTAGTGACTGCTCGCTCTTCAGAGATTGGGGCGAGAGCATATTTGAGCTATTAACGCAGCGAAGAGGAGGATGTTCGGCCGTACGGAATTCGCATGAAGGGCCCAAGTGCACGTGCTAGAGAACTAAAGCTCACAAAAAGAAGATCAAGTCGCCAGTTAGACCACCTCAAGAAGGTCCGCGATGCAGGCCTCGTTGCTCGAAGGCAAAGAGCAGCGTGCAGCTAGCCTGGAGTGGGCAGACTGCTGACAGAAGTAAGCTAAGCTCCGATGCTAAAGGTAATGGCCCCTCCTTCAAGAGATAACAAGAACCAGCCGGAGTGGGACAATTGAAACGTTCTTTGCACAGAGCAGCCAAAGACATTGTTGGAACTCCAGCGTATACATATAGACATATAATGCAGTATACTTTTTAAGGCTCCCCAGGTATTGCCCACATGCGCAACTTACAGATGCAAAGAGGATTGCGATAAAACTGTATATAGAATACTAATCTCTCTCATCTCTATGGAATACTCTCTCATGCATTCCCGTTGTTACTCACTGAATACGTGTTCATCGCTTATCTCGTCGAAGCATCCAGGCTCAGTCCACTGCGATTTCATCCGCGCTCAAGACCTCTCTCAGCCATATATTGACCACAAAATAAACTATTTGGAACAATGAACTTTCCGGCCGCATACGATGTACATGCCGTGACATTATACGCGGCAACAATGTATCTATGTCCGATTATCAATCCGATTAAAACATAATTGCCGCTAGAGTATCCTCCTCGCATCACTCTGGGCATCCCCTCAACTCACCATCCGGCGTGGCAAGTATAGAATGGATATAATGACTTGCGGAGGAAACAAAAAGGTATATGGAACGTGGCCATCATCTATCTCTAGTTAGCAGCAACAGAAACGTTAATTGACAAAACATTTGTATCATGTGTATGTATTCTACAGATGTTTATATTTTATCTAGTGGCATGCTACATGCAAGTATGGTCGTGCAGGAAACGGTACATGTAGCAGAACCACTAAAGCGCTCCCATACCGGGCTAGCTGACAAACACAGGAGCAAGTCACATATTTTCTCTCACTTCAGAGAACACAGTGGGTTCGGAACAGAACACAATCATTGCAATAGAGCAGCATTCCAGAAAATAAGAAGAATCGCCTCAATCAACATTGGCCGGCTACTGTGGTTGAGTGATCACAATACCAAGACCCACTTATGACTATGAGCAGCATGGAGCACTTACCGGTTATTATATAGTACACAGTCATACACATCCTCAAGAGCCCAACCCATTCATCCTGTTATCTCCAAGCATGTCAGTGAGGCCACGTACAGGTGTAGTACCACATATTTTTTCAAAGTTCTTCACCCAACCACTTATACTAGAGTGTGGTAAGAAAAGAAAAAAATAGAACACAAGGAAACTAAGCTCTCTCACAGGACTCTCCAAATATCTACTCCAGAGAAACTTTTATCTTATCATCCAGAAGAGAGTAACTCTCGTTATATGACTATTTATAACGTCACAGTAACAGACTCTAGCAGTAACGATAGCTCGTATAAGGCATATAATATAAAACCCTTAGACAAAGTAATACATACCTCTCTCAGTCTCTGACACTATTTTCAGTCACTCTAGTCACTGTCCAGTGTGTCTCAGCTGTTGTAATCCAACGAGGCTTCGAGGTACGTAGTATTGACGCAGGTTGTGCGATGTAGGACTGCTTAACAGTCTGGTTATTAGCACTGAATCACAAGACACCACCTCGTTGGGATTGAAGTTGTAGCCTTAGCGCCCACGGAAGGACAGAACGAGCCACGGCGGAACGGCGAGTGATGATCACATGAGGCAAGTCTCCTCACCCGAGAGCTATGAGCTGCGAGTCACTCACAAGATCGTAGTCTACTGGAAGTGTACGCCTTCGTTCCATCAAGGTAACTATATGATAAGAAATGGATCATGCCCAATACTGATGACGGAATTGTCGTATTGTACAAGCGCAAGGCGTACTAGTTGTCCGAGCGCTCTGAGCGCTGGATGCCGTGTAGGAGCAATATGGCGCGCCTAACGTGGAGACTAGCTGGGCTGCTCACTGCGTCGTGCGACAGCTGCGAGATCACATGTCCGACCACGTCAAGATCCACAGCGATCTGAGACACTATTCAAACCTACCCCATAACCGCAGTGACATTGCGAATAGCGAGAGCATGACAATGGAAAGACACCTGAAGGGCCATGAACTTTGATCACACAGGTGGCGTTAAACATAGGGCCTGCTTCTGCCTTGTGGGAATTCCTGGTGGTAGAGTACGAGTAGCAATGGTGGTGTGCACCAGGGTGAAAGAGCACAGCGTGATCTAGAGAAGAATTCAACAATTTAGGAGAACGGCGACTTCTGTGACGATACCGACAGCATGAGCTGATACTGAGGCGCAAGATTCTGTGAAAAACTAGAGTGTGCATTCTGGTAATGGGAGTAGCTTCAGGCTGGGCCTTGGTGAGTGCAGGGTTCTGTGCAGAAGTGGGCTGTTATCTTATATTATCACTCGCGCACATCCATCTTTATAAGGGTACTGGCCTTGGGCAGCGTCCCTCAGGGAGTCTGCATCAGCTATCATAAGGCTTGAGAAAGTGAACATGGACAATGAGATAGTGTTCAACCACCGCCGGCGTGAAGGTGTGCGGCTTGTCAAGTGCGACCAAATCTTGAGGAGAGAAGTTCTTGTCTGAATGAAATCTTCGCGTCTTTCAATGGTAGTTGTCCCTGATCTCTCTCTAAAGATACATCAGGTCTCGTCTAGCGGATCGCTGTGAGAGGCCGTCACTCTATGCTCGTATGACATCTGTCTCGTGCGTACGTAAGACCCTTGCCGCGTAACTACGAAGAGTGCCTATATGGTGAGTAGGACTCGTCTCGACTTCTAGCACTTTCTGCTGTGGCTCTGTCCTCGCTTAGTCTATCTCTCATACCAACTTTAGTAGCTACAGCAGAGGACAGCCCGGATCATCTTGGCCCCACGGGATCCTCTTCGTACAGAAGTGTCTGCACATATTTCAACAGGGCCGAACAAAAGGACACACATTCTTAATCATAGCAGACGCTTACCAATTGGCCTGGAAGTAAGCCGTCATGACACTCACACACTACAAGAAGAGCTTACCAATTAGAACAGATATGGATCGAAAAGACTGCTTGTGAGTTACGACGCGCGACATCTCTGATGCGGTAGTGGAGGCCTTTCGTTACAGATATACAGCTGCTTCCATATGACGACGGCCCGCATGTATATGCAGTCTATTGCGACTAACCCAATTGCAAATGAAAGATATCTCGTCACTGGCCTGAAGCCATGGGTGCGGACTAAGGTGCGAAGGTGCTTTGACAAGCACGGCAGTGTCACATCAGACATGAGGCAAGAGCGGGAGCGTGCGTGCGCGCATGCAGCGGTCGAGTGGAGGTCTTCACCCTCAGGAAAACTAGATATCATGCGCACAAAGATGACACGAATACGTGATACATAACACCTAATGCACCAGAGGTGAGCGAGTGACCATAATTGACCAAGACAAATATGACTTAACAGCATGCTTCGGAGCACTATCTTGATACAACTAGTCAGTACTTGACACCCATGACCAGGTCTGGACTATTTAGACATATGTAAAGGCTCCTCAACAGCAACCAATTCTATCTACTAAGAGGTAATGCTGTGCCAATACATGATATAAGATTATACCAACCCTCTAGTGCTTATCACGATTTGCCACCCCACTAGATATCGTATAGCTCGTCTGTCCAAACTTACATTGGACTGCTCTCGCGACGTTCTGTCCTAGTACACCGCACGGATTCGCCGAGAATACCCAAGGACATACCTTTGCACAGTCATTATTCGTGCACCACAAAATATACATCACGTTGGCCAACCAAACTGTGCGTCCCTTCAGCCATGTCCAGCACTCCCCGTCATGTTCCTCGGAAACATGGGGCTACTGTTCCTCTCTCCCTTTCTTGCTTTCCCTTGCCTCTTCCTCTCTCTGCAGGGGCTTGCAGGCAGCAGGGCCTGCTGTACCAGGCGCAAGAGGAATCATCCTACGAGAGAGATCACAGGGGACCGGCCCTGCTGCATACTCAGAACTTCAGGAAAAGCCAGTGATCAGTGGCCTTTCAAGCTCGGAGGCAGACAACATTGCATAGGACTTAGACAGATGGCTTCTCTAATTCGGCGATTGTGAGGACTGTAGAGGACCGACTCGTGATCAGGCGACCCGAGACACGACGTAACAATCACACTAACAACCCACACAAACAACCACAAGGCAAACATAGCTAGACCAAAGAGTACTCTTAGTATGCTAACCAACGCAGAGAGGGGGAGACCCGCTTCAGAGAGTACAGAATATAAGCATGAGGGGTTCAGCGGCGGTCGTGTGCACGACCCCCTTGCCGAGGGCGCAGATTACGAAGGACTACACTTTAAAATCAAACATCACAAACCAGAATAATAAGAGCACACAGCGAGCTCCTCTCTAACATACTAGTCAAACTCAACTAGAAGATGGAACAAACCAGTTTAAACCTACCAGTTGGGAAGACTTGTTCTGGCGCTCAGACAGAGAATGCAGGTAACAGGAGGCACAAGATATGGAGTGCCAACAGAAGCGCACTCTGGGACGTAGCGTATTCGCAGCCAGAGCCAACTCTACCATCTGCGTGAAATACAGTGACTAGCACAGGACTGGCTGTGCCGTGCATACGCTCTTTATATGGCGCGCGGATATGCGTGCTGCAATCTTGCACACATTTCCACTAAGGTACGCCCGCTATGCTCTGTAAAGACGGCTTCCTATCATGTAGCCTAAGGCATCGATGGATGGAAAACAGCGATCCCGCTCAGAAACCCGCCGAAGATGACAACA
This sequence comes from Laticauda laticaudata, assembly GCA_004320025.1. Taxonomy (NCBI): domain Eukaryota; kingdom Metazoa; phylum Chordata; class Lepidosauria; order Squamata; family Elapidae; genus Laticauda; species Laticauda laticaudata. Next base: position 13,258 of record BHFT01004936.1, read on the forward strand.
CAAGCTAAACCTGCGCAGAGTCAACTAGACAACCCAAAAAAGCCCCCTGCTGCCTATGTAATTTGACTTACCGATAATCAGCTTAGGACCACTCACCCAATGATGGGCCGAGGCGTGTATCCAGTCACGTATACAAAAACTTCAAATCATCTATTCCTCTTTTGAAATTCGTTACACACCACCCTGGAAAATGCCCCATTGCGGTGTGCGCTTACTCGACGGATGTCATTCCGCCTTGTGTCCATTCCACCTTTGAGAGCGCTATCTAAATTAATGAAACAGTCTGAGGCCCTCTTAACATCCTCGACTATTACGTACCACTTGGCCAGCCGTCCTTTTCTTTTCCGTGTGGGCTCTGGGTTTATGCAGAATTCTTAGACCAGCCTGTTTGCGAGTATGCGCGCACAAGCCCGCGAGCAGATGACATGTATCGTATGAATAGAGAGAGCGCACCCTCCCTGATTTTGGCTCGCCTTCGCGCTCAGATGCTGCGCTATTATGGCATACAACAGTATATTGCGTGAAATCTCGTACAAAGTGCGACGCATGCGTAAGGCGACCTGAGTGGGCTTGTTATCGTTCCTATTTGAAGACTCTTGTTCTTTCTTTGTACATTCAATATTCTACGCGAACTCTACACATGGTAACGCTGTATTACATTAGTAATAATGCGTTGAGGCGTTTGTGTGACCTTCGCAACAGTGTATATATACGAGAGCAAAGCAGTATCTACAAGGAGCATTGGACTATCTGTCCGAAAATTAATGTAGTTTTAGCAATGAGCGATGTCTTTTTGTTAAATTACAACTGAGAAATAACAAAAATACGATAGCCACTTATAATAAACTTTAGTAGTTATGCTTGTGTACACCTTTGGTCAGTGTATTGTATAGCTTTATTTATCTGTATAAAGAGGGTAAGGCTATGTGTCGTCTTCACATGAGGAACAACTCCCGCGAGACGAAAGACAAGAAGAGCGAACACCAAGACATCTTACCCATGTCACTCGAACATGTATGTAAGGAGTGTCTAGCAAGCGGCAATGGCAGCAAAATTCAGCGCGCTTGCCTTTTGCATGGTGACAAGTAAAATTCTTGTTGTGGCAGTCTGTGTTGGTGGCTCCATACCCGAGTTACGTACACACCCATCTTCGAACACATCACAACACACACACAGCTGACACACACACCACAGGAACTCCTTTTTTGAAATTTTTATTTATTTTTAACAACATGTAACAATTAAAACACAGCAAAAACGAGTGAGCAAATAAAACGCATATGCTGTTCAAAAAGAAATTTTACTACAGCATGTCGAGTTACGGACGGTAGTAATATATATGTTCTTGTGGTCTACGTAAATTATTCTTGTAACCATTCCAATCTGAGAGCAGCGATGAGTCTCTTTACATCGTGCACTTCCTTTCTGAATGAGTGCTCAAAGCTCCTAGCTCGATAATTTATTATTTATCTAATCTGTGAGATATTGTTCACATATTACCGTTCACTGCTCAACTAACCTTCTATCACTATTATCTCTGTTATACATCATCATTTAAAATTTTAATGCAACTTCACTATTATTCCTTTTGAGAAATCTCAACTATCTAATGTGCTGAGATTCTATAAGAATTAGATATTCAATAACATAGTCATCAAATCTTTTGTTTTTACTACCTATATTCTCCATCTTCTCTGCTTATCCTATATAACACTTATGTTGGATTTCAGCATATGCTACATGTCTCGTGCGATTTGTGTATCTGACTAGCCATTGCATAAAGTAAATCCCATATTTCTATACTATTCTTTTATGTCCTCTCACGATGTGACTGCTCATCGATAGATGAGCCAGCAGGTTAAGCTACACTCATAGTGTATGCTTGTCAACATGTCGCAATATTTTCTTTCTTTCACCTCACAATGACCACTCAGAAGGAACGAGGAACATACCTAAGAATGCCGTTGTGCTTGCTCCTAAAACCGGGGAGTTGCTGTACGCAAGGGAATATAATACATCTGCTATCTACTTGGTGCGATGATAGAGTGTTAACAGTGCCGGTTCAATCACATATGTTTATGCGCAAGTATGCGAGCCAACAGACTCAAGACAATACACATTTTGCTCACAGAATGGAGCGGAAGCGTCGCGCAAGTGAGACAGTAGTATGAGCTATCTGGGATGCGTGGGAACTCTTAGGAATGCTGTGCAGTAAACACATATGCAATGAGTACCTACAACGGAGGTGCAATGATTCAGTGTAGTTTCTAATTTCCGCCTGATGGCAAGCGGACGTATATTTAAGGTTTAAACGTTGTACCATCTCTCAGTGGTGCGATCCTCAGGGGTGAGCATGTAGGTGGCCGAACAAGAGAGGAGACCTTTGATTCTTTATTATTATTCTATCATCTGCTCTCTCCTCAACAAACACTCTGGTGGGTGGACTTACGAGAGGATGTTTCTTTTGCGCAATGTGATAATATCGAGCTTTCAAATTCATACCTCTCAGCAGTTTTCATGCTTCATGGACTGTAAAAAGCGTACGCTAGAGAGACTTCATGATATACCTCATCTATGGTTGCTAACTCCCGCAAACTATGATGGATGTGCGGACTCTCCCAGATGTCTTCTGTCGGTGTATTCAGTGTAGCTAAAAATTAGACAGGAGTACACTGCAAAGCAAATGTCTCCTCGACGCTTTGCTATTGGCTCCTACCAAGAGGCTTCCATCCAGAGCAGGTGTCCTCTTATCTCGCTGACCATATATTCCTGTCTAGGACTAGGAACTCACTGTCTTCCTGGTTTTGAGCCTGGTGCCTTCATTCACAAGTCCAAAGTAGGCTGTGTGTGTGACAGAAATTGTTAACAGATAATCAGAGTTGGAAGGGATCTTGAGGTCATCTAGTCCAACCCCCAACACCCAAGCGGGAGACCCTACACTATTCTGAAAGAGGGCAAGCCCAATCTCTTCCTTGAAAGCCTCCAGCGGATATGAAGCTCCCACAACTTTCGAAGGCAACTTCCTGTTCCATAGTTTGACTGTCTCCTGTCATGAAAGTTTCTCCTTATTTCCAGGTTGAATCTTCTCCTTGTTTCATTTTTTCACTTCCATCCATATCTTTCCTTGTTCTGGCCTAACAGGCGCGTGACAGGATTTGAGGCTAGTTTTGGAAACTGAAACAGTATTGCTGTGTGAGCAAGGAGACATTCAAGGACAGCCTGGCGTGCTTAGCTGAACCCATGTTCTGTTTACTCAGGCTTGCTTGGTGCTTGCTGTGAAACTGAGACTGAAACTTCCCTCTGCTTGTGTTTGATTTGGAAGAGATTTCTTTTCAGGTGGTGAGGGGAGTAAGGACTTCCTATAGCATCAGACGTTGATAACAAGAATAAGAATAAGAATTAAGAATAAGGAACTAATAAGATATTAATATAAGGAAAATACTCTAAATACTCTGATGGTTTGTTTCGAAAAATCCCTTTCTTAGTGAACCCCTGAGCCAAGAGGAACCTTTAGGTGCCATAATTCAAGTTTGTAAGCTGGTAAAGTTTCTGTTTGGAGATTTATTTATGCATGCATGAGGTGGAGTATCTTTGCTTTATATATATTAATAAATATATATTTGTTTTTTAAATTTGAAACGTTTGCTAACAAAAAAAAAAAAAATTTAAAAAAAAAAAGCACAACTACAATGACGTGGATAATACCGAAGGAAGCTGAACAGCACATAAAATTATATATATATATATATATATATATATATACATAAAGATTTTATTTATGGTTTATTTTTTTGACATCCATAAGTCCTGAGTGAACAGCACGTTGTCTGGGGCGATATATTTTATACACAATACTAATAATAATGATACTATTTAAATAAACATAATCATAATCTTCCACTTCTAACATTTGCATGTACATTGTAATTATAAAATATTCCATTATATATCAGTACACATAATCTTATTTTCCCAATTTCTACTTTCTACCCCATTTTTTCCTAACTCTTAGTAAAATATCCATCATATTAAGAAGTGTTCTATCTCTATCTGTCATCTCTTCATCTTTTTAAAATGTCAACTCTTATTGGGCAGTGGTTTTTAAACCACTTTTAAGCAGCAAATGTGAAACAGACCATCGTAAATGTGAACAGGCAGTCAAGCCTCCAAATGTAAATCATATGACCACAGAAGATGCTGCAATGGTCATAAGTGTGAAACATAGTCATAAGTCATTTTTTTTCAGTGCCGTTGTAACTTCGATCACTAAGCGAACTGCTGTTAAGTCAAGGACTATCTGTACTTAGTTTGTGTTCAGTGAATTACACATCCATTTTTATGACCTTATTTTGCCACGGTCATTAAGTCTAGCACCACAGTTGTGAGGGGAATCTCGGAGCCACTAAGTGAATCTGGCTTTTCTCCCCCATTGACTTTGCTTTTTGGAAGCTGGCTGGGAAGGTCAGAAATGGGGATAAGGAAATAGACATAAGTGTGAGGACTTCAGTCATAAGTGTGAGAACTGAAAAAAATGATGAGGAAATGGACATACGTGTGAGGACTTTGATCATAGGTATGTGGACTGAAAAAGCAAGGACGGGAAAAAAATGAGGAAATGGACGTAAGTGTGAGAACTTCAGTCATAAATGTGAGGACTGAAAAAATCACTTTGTTTAGTGCCCTTGTAGTACTGACCCTCATTACACAAATGGACAAATTGTGGTTCCTGCTTTTGTATGATTTGGGTTTTTTAAAACAATTATGTTTGAAATGTGGGATACACCATCACAGTTTACGTTGGAGAATTAGAGCAATAAATGTTATTAGAGAAATAAAAAATAATCCTTGCAAGCTACAAGGGAGACAGGCAGCTGAGGAGATATTTTTTTAAAAAATCCACCTGGATTTTTGGCCCTTGTGGTGCCTGAGTCAGAATGGGAGAAATTTCTTTTTTTTTTCTCAGAAGAGATGAGGTTGCGTTAAAGTTCCCATTGTGGGCCGCCAACGTGAAGGGTTGAGCTTAAGAATTAAAAATTAATAGAATTAAGGAGAAATTTCCTCTCAGTGAGAACAAATAATCAGCGGAATGGCTTCCCTCCAGAAACTGTGCTTGCTCCAACAACGGAAGATTTTTTAGAAGAAACTGGACAGCCTCTTGTCTGAAATGGTAGAGGGTTTCTTGCTTCAGCAGGGGGTTGGACTAGAAGACCTCCAAGGTCCCTTCCAACTCTTATTCTGTAAAAGTTCAGAAGAGAAGAACTAGGGGTGGCATGATAGCACTCTTCTGATGTTTGAGGGGCTACCCCAAAGAAGAGGGAAGCGCCAGAGCATCTGAAGGCAGGACAAGAAGCAACGGATGGAAACTCATCAAGGAGAGAAGCAACTTAACGACTGAGGAGAAAGTTCCTGAGTAATTAAAACAATTCACCAGTGCAACGACTTGTCACCAGAAGTTGTGTGTGCTCCAACAGTGGACAGCCATCTCTTTTTCAGAAGAGATGACAGCCGTTTGTCTGAAACGGTAGAGGGTCTCCTGCTTGAGCAGGGGGTCAGACTAGAAGACCTCCAAGGTCCCTCCAGCTCTGCTATTCTATATTCTGTAATCTCATCTGTTTTTCAGGGCAGCAAGTAGGTTGATCTGGTTTGTTAATTTGTGTTGGATCACAAGAGCACTTTCTCTCTCTCTCTCTTTGGAGAGAGACTCAACAAGCTAAATTCTCCATAGGTAAGGGCTGAGTTATCTTTACACGACCAGTTTTTCAGCTGTGACCACTTGACTTGATTTATGACCAGTCTCTTAGCAACCATTCAAAGTTCCAAATGGCCAAAAACATGGGACTAAACGATCCAGATTCGAAGTTCCCGTAGTCACATTCGGATTCCTCTGAGCGACAAAAATGTTTTCAGGGAATTGTAGCCCCAAATTTAAGTGAATGATAACAAACACCCGTTGCTGAATGGGACGTTTGTTAAGCGAGTTTTGCCCCATTTTATGGCCTTTCTTGCCACTGGGGTGAAGCGAATCGCTGTCATTGATAAGTCCATAACATGGTCGTTAAGTGAATCTGGCTTCCCCATTGACTTTGTTTGTCAATAGGTCGCAAAAGGGGATCACGTGACCCAACAATCCTTTCATCATCTCCTTTTAATGACCCCATAATTCCTTGCGGGGTGGATTCTGGGCAACGGAATGGAGCAAGCAGAGTGTTTTAATGGCCGGATGCCCTTCCTGTCACGAGGGCAGAGTTTTGTTCGGTGGATAGATTCTCAGAGTGTGCCCAGCCAAAGAAATACCTGCCTCCACCTAAGATCGAACTCACAGCCTCCTGATTGCAAGGCGTGAGCACCTCTCCTAACCCCACAACACTTTGACTGTCATAAATACGAGCCCATTGCCAATTGTTTGAACTTGGACCACATGACTGTGAGGATGCTAAAACAGTCATAAGTGAGAGAAACGGCCGTAAGTTGCTTTTTTTTAGTGCCATTGTAATTTCAAAAGGCCACTAAACGAACATTGTACATCGAGGACTGCCTATTGATGATGCCCTACAAAAGCAAGTTTCTTCCCTAAATCAAGGTTTCTCCTTCTTGGCGTCTTTTAAGATGGTAGATTTCAACTTCCTGTGCTGCATTCTAGGAACTTGATATGAAATAATGAAAAATAAAATTATTATGTGGAGGAGCCTGTGTGTTTTTCCCCCCTTCTCCCTTTGGAGATTTTTGAAGCTTTTTTTACGGCCTCTAAATGTGCAACTGATCCCTTTTGAGCCTCTTTGACACTCAAATTTAGCCTCGATTCCTTGCTAGTGCCGGCTTTGTAACCCATAATATGACTTAACAATAGAGTCACGCAGAATCGTGATTCATTGAAGACGAAAAAGCATTTGGACTGAGTCAGAAACTTATTTTTAGAACTCCTCAGGGCAATAGTCGGTTTGGAAGAGGGCAATGGAGCCTCCTGCTGGAAGAGATGACATTTTGGACAGAAATTTGGAATAACATAAGTAACAGAAAATCAGAGTTGGAAGGGATCTTGTAGGTCATCTAGTCCAACCCCGTGCAAAAGCAAGAAACCCTAAGCCATTTCTGACAGATGGGAGCCCAGTCTCTTCTTTTTAAAAAAAAAATATACATTTTTCTTTGGCATACATAAGTGCTTAATAAACAGTGTATTGACTAGATCAATAATAATAATAATAACAACAACAAGCATCCTAAATGCTTGGGAAGTGTCCAACTAGTGATTTGTGATCCGAAACCCAGCATAATTATCTCGTTTGCTGTATCCATTGCTTATTCTTGTGATGTCGTTCCACTGGGAACCTGCTTTCACAAGCCTCTAATTTGTGTTTAGAGACCTGCTCCTTTGATATGTGGATTGCATCTGGGTAACTTATTTGGGGGTTTAAGGTTGTTTAAATAAAACATTTCTCCCATTTGCTGTTTTTGCTTGATTTAGTTTCAGATTGACTGTCAATTATCTAGCAGAGATGCCCATGCTCAGTCCAGGGTGGGTTCTGTTCATGTTGGAGGGGAGATGGGGAGAGCATAAGGGATAAAATGTATTTTGATACAAAACTTTCCACAGAAGGGTGGGCACCCAATCCCAGCCCCTCTTCATGAAAGGGATGGAGCTCTTGCTTTATTCTAGCAAGAGCCTTTCACCATCTCAAGCCTTCTTCCATCTTGTTTTTTCAGGTTCTTTCTTCCCTTCCCTGAAGCCCTCAGGAATAGCCTTCAAGATTATCTTCTGGCTGGGCTACTTCAACAGCTGTGTGAACCCCATCATCTACCCCTGCTCCAGCAAAGAGTTCAAGCGAGCTTTCACCCGTCTGCTCAAGTGCCAGTGTCGGCGGAGGAGGCCCATCTGGAGGGTTTATGACAACCCTTGGCGAGGGGCCTCCATCAATGGCTCCAGCCGCTCCCGGATCTCCACCCTCAACGGCTCCTTCATCTTGAACTCCCGCAGCTTGGAACAGTCGAGCAAGAGGAGGACTCTGAATTGCAGGAGGTGGAGGATATTTTCTCCTTTCCACAAACCCACCATCCAGCTGAAGGAGAAGATGAACAGCCTCTCCCACAAGATGCGTGGGAGCTCCCTTCGGGGCGGCATGGCGGCTTCCTTCAAAGCCGAGGTGGAGTCGGTTTCCATTGGCATCCCCAATGACTTCTTGGAATGCATCGACTATCAAATGTACGATGATCTGACGGACTCCGAATCGTGTGGGCTTAAAGAAACGGATATTTGACACTTAATGGGGTTTTTTTTTCTGGATCCCATTAGGTTTGTCTCCATCTTATAAGTGGACAAAGGCGGGTGCACTCCGTGAGTGAGACAGGTAGACTAACCAAGGGAGTCATAGCCTGTTGGTAGAAATCCATGCTTTGCATACAGAAGAAGACATCATTTTCCATTTGACCCACAATGCGCGCCTTTGTCGGGTGCTGAGAACTCTCCAAGCTGGGTGGTTTCTTTGCAGATGTTTCATGACCCTACTCGTAACATGGAGGTGGGAATCAAAAATCCCAGCAACCAGTTTGCTGCCTGGTTTATGGGTGAACATGGCCTACTGGACCTTCCGGGAGGACCATTTTTCACCTTCCCCAGAGTCCGGAGGCTTCCCACAGGCTTCTGGGAGGGCGAAACAGCCTACCCTGGGCTCTAGAGGCCCTCTGGAAGCCGGATGTCAGTGCTCCAGTAGTTACCCCCATTTAAATCATGAGTCTCTAGCTAGATATTCAAAGCTTAAATAAAGTTTATTCGGAGAAAACATCCCAGTGCTACTTGGGCGTAGCCAACTCTGAGACCACATGATTCATTGTTACCCTTGACCCTGATTTTTCCTCACCCCGTGTGTATTATTATTCATATTCTCCAATGGGACACATCCATAGCCAAAAGTCATCAATCAGGCTCTTCAGTTAGATATTTGCGCGGCAGAAACTTCGGTCACCTAGAAACTATCTATGAAAACATTTATGGAATGCAGTTTCAGTTTTGCAAGCTGCCACACTGGTTCCCCCTCCCTTTCTGCTGGCAACTCTAAAAAACCAGAGAAATATTTTATGAGTTGACACCGGAAACAGGCCCATTCCAGAAGGCCCGTTTTCCCCCTCCCAGAGCCTTCGCGCAGACCGTGCACTTACCTGCACTCAAAACAGGCCACGGGGAGGGGAGGGGCAAGAGGGGCGGGGCCAGCCGGTCAGTTCAACTACCAGTTCAGTGAACCAGATGCAAATTTAACAACCGGTGCGAACCGGCTGAATCCCACCCCTGAGGTAACATCATCAGTGCTAGAAGGGGAGTTGGGTTTTCTGTCTATTTTTATACATGCAACCCCACTTTTTTCTCGCACTGATGGTGTCACCTAGTTGGGTCATGAAACATCTTTGAGAAAAGCACAAAGCTCAGAGAGCACCAAAAACCCTCCTAATTCAACCCTCAACTACAAATATTCTTGCTTATTCGCATACATTCCCGGGTCTCCGATGAGTAAGTACAGTTATATCATAACCCTGGTGGGAAACGGAGTTGCAGTTAGCTAAAGAAGGTCAGGTGGCCATGATGTTGAGAAAGATACGTACAGCTAGTCCTCAACATACGATCACAATTGAGCTCCAGATTTCGGTTGCTAAATGAGACCGCTATTAAATGAATTCTGCCCCATTTTTCTTGCCACCATTACTAAGTGAATCATTGCAATTTAAGTTAAGGTTGTAAAACCTGGCATGACTCCCTGAACAGTTACCAAGCATCCGAATCTTGATCAGGTGACCACGGGGATACTGTGATGGTCGTAAGTTTGAAAAATGGCTGTAAGTCATTTTTCCACGGCTGTCGTAATTTCGAACAGTCACTAAATGGATGCTTATGAGTCGAGGACAGTTGCAAGCAGTTGTAAGTGAGCCTCCAATACTGTACTCTAGGTTTGAGTTGTCTTGTTCTCAGAATATTTCTTCGAAAACGTTGTGCAGGTTTTTAGTTGTGTAATCAGCGTTATACTATGCCAAACATTTTGATTCTTTGCAAAAAAAATTTCATTTTCCCTCCGTGTTTTTACTTTCTTTCGATGGAAAAGATAGTTTTGGTTCTGAAAATGTGTCCAAGTGCAATAGGAGGAATTTGTTGAATCAAAACCATCTCATGTTGTCAACTAGAGGATATTGTAAGGAGAGAGAATAGTCCATACATCGCCTTGGACGAAAGAAAATTTTAACAAATGATCGAATTATTCCAAGATTTCTCTACTTGCAAAGCGACTTGGATGTCTCTTGAGAAGAAGATACTTATGACCTTCCCATTAGAACACTATTTGGCATGGCTTAAGATGAATTTGGGGGATCTTGGTCATCCTGAGCATGGTGGTAGAGGTGGAAGAGGTGGTCATGGGCGTGGGGGAAGGACTAACCATGTAAGCAGAACTGACAAGTTGGTTAAAGGGTTTGAAGTGATCCATACACCCAATCAGTCAAGTGCTTCTGCACCTGATGTTGATGTCTGGACTTCAACTCCCAGAATTCCCCAGTCAAAATGCTGGCTGGGGAATTCTGGGAGCTGAAGTCCTCACACATCTTTCCTTCCCATTAGAACAACGTTTGGTCATGCTAAGATGTCTGGACTTAAAAGTCCCAGAATTTCACAGTCAGCGTTCTGACTGGAGAATTCAGGGAGTTGAAATCCACCCATCTTCAAGGTTGAAAAAATCACAGCATTAAGGAAAGGAAAATCAACCACAAAATAGTTCTTCTTTATTGTGACTTCATAGGTCACAACTGACTTCATCCGATGCATTAAGTTAATTGGAAAAAAAAGACCAAAAATTAAGCCAGAATCTGCAGTAGAATCATGGATGGAGGAAGGCAAGTTAAATAACTTACTGAAGTAGTTATTTCTACTTTATTTAGAGTACTACAGTCCTGGACTGTCAGCTCCGAGTTAGCCCAAAATAATTGTCCCCAAAATATTCCACTTGCAGTCGAACAGGAACTCACCCAAGTCCGTGGACATTGTATTTTGCCAAGTGATTTGGCACAAGGATTCCTAACTATCCCACAGAATAAAAATAAATACAGAATAACAGAATTAGAAGGGACCTTGGAGGTCTTCTAGTCCAACCCTTTGCTCAAGCATTGTACCATTCCGGACAAAATGCATGAGTCAGAATTCAACAACTCATAATATATTGTATAACTTTCAGGCCTGGCGTGTGAGCCAAAATCAGAGGCCCAACTTGGCTACCTCCTCACTGCCTAACAGGAAGGCCAGCCTTGAAAAAAGGGACAATAAGACAGGTAGTCCTCAATTTACAATCATAATTGAGCCCAAAATATCTGTTGCTGAGTGAAACATTTTTAAAGTGAATTTTAATTCATTTCATGACCTTTCTGATCACAATTAAGTGAATCCCTGCAGTTGTTCAGTGAATGACATGGTTGTGAAATGAATCTGGTTTCCCCCATTAATGTTCTGACCCAAACCCTCTTCCAATAAAACAAACATGAACCAAAGGGAACAGAAACCTTTTAATGATTCTTACGAATCCCCAGTTAAAAGGCTTCTGCAAATTAACTTTGATAAGCACAAACTTTGCCAAAACTGTGCAAGGCTGCCAAGAATCACAGATAAGGTTACCTAGAAATATTTTACAAGACGAGTCTTCAGATACCAACTTAAAATACTGGAATGTCCAGAGGCTGAGTTTCAAAACGTCTTTGCCTTCTGCAAAGAAGATCAGTTTCACAGCTGGCTTTTATCTTCTTGAAGGAGAGGCCATTACCTTGCAGCCTTACTCCCGAGTCACCCGTGCTGTTGCAGCTGCTCTTTCCTGCGAGCAGCCCTGCACGCACGCGCACTTGGCCCAGGCTCCTCAGGAACCTCTTCATCACTGCTGCCAGCCCCCACCATCTCCGAAGGCAGCATCCACCTGGCCCCTCATCTGAGTCCTTGCTCTCCTCAGCCATCCGCACCTGCTGCCGGCTAACCACAACAATTAACTTTGCTTGTCCGAAGGTCATATGTGATGCCAGGACATTGCAAGTGTCATAAATAGGGTTGCCAAGCATCTGAATTTTGCTCGCAGGACCGTGGGAAGGCTACAAGGTCATGTCTGAAAGGATAAAAAATTCCCTTTGTTTCCCAGTGCCGTTGTATCTTTGAACAATCACTAAATGTCCCAAAGAATTATTTGCAACTTTGTCAAATTTTACATGGCGCTTTCAGAAAATCCCCTCCTGCAATCTTCTAAATCAGTTTTTGTTTTTGTTTTCAATTTTGGTAACTTTAAAACTTTATCTGTCAAGGCTCCAACATGCACCACCATTCAAATCACAAGTCTCTAGCCGCATCTCTCAGAGTAAAAAAAAACACACAAAGATTTAGTAGGAGTTGACATGTCGGTGTTTTCTGGGTGCAACCGACTCTAAGACACATCATTCATTTCACCCTTGACCCTGGTCTTCCCCCCATCCCCTGAATGTATATTTGTCAATGGGATACATCCATAGCCTGGAGTTATCAATCATGCTCTCCGGTAATAATTTTGTGGGCCAACAGCTTCAGCTGCCTAGTAATTATCTGAAGCATTTAAGGAATGCACTGCTTTCTCCCACTCCCTTTCTGCTGAAAAGGAGCTAAAAAGACCAAAGGAGTATGTTTTAGTTGACACAGCCATCTTAGAAGTTGCCAAGACTGAAAAAAATCAGTTGTAACTTTGAATGATCACTAAATAATCTGTTGTAAGTCGGGGACTATCCATAGAGGTTCATTTTCCAAGGACAAGAAGTCAGAAGTTGAGGCGATGGAGACAAGAGACATTGTAGTCGAGAAAATGGATGCTTGATGTTCAGAATATGTCATTCTAAAATGTGGGCTTGTCTGAACTTTGTACATCAGGCTGAAATTCTCCATCATTGACCCAATGGAAGAGCGAAAACTTCCTCTGCTTTGGTGTCAGACTGATGTTTTCTAACCTTTCTATTTTATTGTTTACAGAAACTGTGTACATAGATGTGCGTTTCGTTGAATTTTGGCTATTCTACACCCTGGTTCTTTGGCTCCCTTCCTCCTTAAAAATCTACCTGTGTATTTATTCGCAGAGGAAAAACGGTGGATCCACCCTCTCGACTTTTCCAAACAGAGTGTACATTATATTGTTCTGTTTCTTTGTACCAAATACATGCACAATTTTTCCTTCTGGACAGTGTTTCTCACACGGTGTGGCTTCTTCCTTTGTTGGTTCACCCACTTAAGAACCACCGCAGATGATTTTTTTAAAAAAAAAATGTGTTGTTTCTTTTTGGGGAAAGAATATCAAAGAAAAGTCTGTAGAGAATCTCAAATCATCCAGGTGATAGTTGCCCACCAAAGGTGCTTTTTTTCAGAAGGCATTTGGACTTTCTTGTTTTTTTCCTTTGAAGAGGTTTCGCTTCTCATCCCAGAAGCTTCTTCAGCTCTGACAGGATAAGTGGGGAAGGGAAGGATTCATATTCCTTGCAGATAGCTGGTCATTTGCATCCTTTTAGAGGGTCATTGAGGCCACTTGGAGGTTTATCTGTGAATCTCTGGATGACTTGAGAATCTCTACAGACTTTTAGCTACACAATTTGGGATGAACCCCTTTCGAATGATGTGGGAGTAAAGAATGGATTTCCAGAGAAAACATTGCAGACTACAGGAACCATTTGCACCGCTCCGGTTACCCTGAGGATTCAGATAAGCCTCCAAGTGGCCTCAATGACTCTCTTAAAAGGATGCAAATGACCAGCTGTCTGCAAGGAATACAAATCCTTCCCTTTGCCCCCATCCAGTCAGATCTGAAGAAGCTTCTAGGATGAGAAGTGAAACCTCTTCAAAGAAAAAAACCAGAAAGTCCAGTTGCCTCCTGAAAAAGCATCATTGGGACAATATCAAGGAAAATCAACATACAATAGAGGTGAAACTCAAAAAATTAGAATATTGTGCAAAAGTTCATTTATTTCAGTAATGCAACTGAAAAGGTGAAACTACTATATGAGATAGACTCATTACATGCAAAGCAAGATAATTCAAGCTGTGATTTGTCATAATTGAGATGATTATGGCTTACAGCTCATGAAAACCCCTAACAGCCACGACTAAGCCCAAAATTTCTAGTTGCTAAGTGAATTTTGCCTCATTTTGTCAACTTTCTTGCCACTTGTTCAGTGAATCACTGCAGTTAAGTTGGTAACAAGGTTGTTAATCGAATCTGGCTTTCCCCGTTGAGTTTGTTCGTTGGAAGGTCACTAAACTTGGATGACGCGACCCCAAGACACAGCAACCGTATAAAAACAATCCAGTTGCCCACCATCCAAATTCTGATCACATGACCGCAGGGATGCTGCTAGTGTGGGAAATGGTCGTAAGCCCCTTTTGTAACTTTGAACTGTCACTAAGTGAACTGTTGTAAGTCGAAGCCGATCTGTAGTTTTTCTTTCAGGGTAAAATATCAGGGAAAACCAGCATAAACAATACCAGCAAAATTTGCACTGGGTCTGTCCAGTTGGCCACCATTGTGCCACTGGTTCCACCACTTTTAGTTTAGTTCAGTTCAGTTCAGTGTTTAGTTTAGTTTAGTTCAATTCAGTTCAGTTCAATTCAGTTTTGTTTAGTTTTTAATTTAGTTCAGTTCAGTTTAGTTTTTAGTTTAGTTCAGTTTAATTTAATTTAGTTCAGTTAGTTCCGTTCAGATTAGTTTAGTTTTCAATTTATAGTTCAGTTCAGTTTAGTTTTTAGTTCAGTTCAGTTTAGTTTACTTTCTTATCACTGCACCTCGTACGACAAAATTAAATACCATCTTCAGTATACATTATGACTATGAAAATGAACACAAACACACATCCTTCACATTCTATATATATTGAATTGAAAGTTCCTGATATTGCATTAATATTGCCTATACAGTAGAATTCAATAGAGTTACGGCCCTGGGACAGAAGCTGTTTTTCAGCCTATTTCTCTTTGTTCTGATTATTATCCTGTTCTGTCTGCCAGATGGTAATAGTTAAAAAAAAAAAAGGGTTCCCAGGATGAGATGGATCTTTGAGGATGTTTTGAACTTTCTTAAGGCAACGGGAGCGATAAAGCTCTTCCAAAGAGGGGAGAGGGCAACCATTGATCCTTTGGACAATGACCTTAACCCTCTGGAGTGCTGTCCTATCTGTCACCGTGCAATTGGCAAACCACACAAAGGTGCAGTAAATTAAGATACTCTCTGTGGTGCAGCGGTAGAAGGTCACCAGCAGTTTTCCATCCGGTTGTTGTTTCCTGAGAAGCCTCAGGTCGTATAATCTCTGCTGGGCCCTTTTGACCAGGGCTGCAATGTGAGCCCCCCAGGTCAGGTCCTCTTTTAGGGCAACACCCAGAAACTTAAAACTGGCCAATTGCCAGTTGGTCTGATCTCTTCCTTCTGCATAGTCCACTATCAGCTCCTTGGTCTTACTGGTGTTGAGGACCAAGTTTTCTGCACATATTGTGATGTTGCACGCATGTACAAAAGGCCACAGCACGTGACACAAAGCTGTGTTGGTGCAGAGGGCTTAGGAAATTATACTAAATGGAGAAGAACTATGACCAAAGCAACAGATAACTCATGGCAGCGAACATATCTAATAATCTTTCTCAATGACAGCCCTGCGAAGAGGGTTGGGCTGAGAGAGTGACTGGTGTGGCTTACTGGCCGCCAGCCCCTCCAGCAACCAAATCAGGAGGAGGAGGAGGTGTGGGAGTCAGGATCAGCATGAGGGCAACCTGGGAGCTCTAAGGGGGAAGAGTGAATGGAGCTGTCTGAGAGAGAGAGAGAGGGAGGGAGGGAGAGAAAGAGAGAGAGAGAGAGAGAGAGAGGGAGGGAAAGAGAGAGAGAGAGAGAGAGATGGAGATGTGGAGCCTGAGCCACCCATCAGCCTTCAGGTGGAGAGTCAACAGCCCCCAGGTCTGGAGGTGGCTGATGAGGAAGAGGAGGAGCAGCCAGACCCAGTGCCTGACACGTGGAAGCACAGAAGGCAGAGGAAAGGAGAGCAGTGGAAATCTACGAGCCGGTCCTCGGGACAGAAGAGCCACGGCTGCTAGTGAAGCCCCACCCGAGCTCTGGGGATCAAAGGCAGGGGATGAAGCTGAATAGATGTGACAGACTATTCATCTTCCGGATGGACAGACACACGTTATCCTGCAGTAAGAGAGAAACTTTTTGCCAGGGCTGCCAGCATTCCTAATAAAGGAGTCTTTTGAGTTCACACAAGGGGGTTGCTGTGTTTGGGAAGCTGGGTCAGAACAGACTGGCTCAAAACCACCCAGATAACTTTCATGGCTAAGGGGGAACTCGAATTCACCATCTCCCGGTGATTGGCTCAAAGTCACGCAGCAGCATTTATGGCTAAGGTGGAACTAAAACGACCTGTGACTTCTATCCTGCGGCCTTCATCATCACTAGAACAACCTGGGATGCTAATTGTGCTTTCCATAATACACCAAACTCAACTCCCTTCTGGTCCGGTCTAGGGTATGGTGTGAGCCCAGCTTGATGGCCATTTTACATCTCGTTTTAGATGTTATGCAATAAATAAAAATCAACCAAATAAGATTTTATTTATTGTCATTTATTTGAACAGACTTCCTTTGATTATTACCCCTAGCTGACAAGTTTGGACATCATATGCTCCAAACACTGGAAGTTTTTTAAAAGATACTGGATAACCACTTGTCTGAACTGCTGTAGGGTTTCCTGCCTAGGCAGGGGGTTGGACTAGAAGACCTCCAAGGTCCCTCCCAACTCTATATTCCTATTCTATTCTATATCATTTGCTCTGCCACTAATTGGGACTTAAAGGAGATTAAATTTATTTTTGCATCACAGGTCCTGCAAGGATAAGATCACAGCCAATTTTCACGTCCAGTCTTTTGAACATAATTTTTGTAATCCTTTCTGGAGAAAATCTCTCCAGACGGTCATTAAATTTGGACACCAATGTAACATTAAATAATCAATCAAAGATCAGCATGGCATGAAAATGATGCAGCCACCAGATCCAGCAGCAAACATCCACGGGGCCACTAGAGGGCGCAAGGTTAACGGTTTAAAGTTTTCCATTTCTCTTTATTGCCCTCTGAATCCAAGCAGTCCTCATTTAGTGACCAAATTCACAACAGCACTGGGAAAAGTGGCTTACGACTGTTTTTTCCACACTCAATGACCGTTGCAGCATCCCGCACGGTCACGGGATCAGAATTCAGCCGCTTTGACTGCTGACTCATACTTACGATGGTGGCAGTGGCCCAGGTGTTGATCCCCTTTTGCAACCTTCTGACAAGCAGAGTCTATGTGGGAAGCCAGATTCACTTAATAACCATGTTACTAATGTTAACAGCTGCAGTGATTCACTTAAGAATGATGGCAAAAATGGTCATAGAATGGGGCAAAAGAAACTCCACAACCATCTCACTTAACAACATAAATGTTGGGCTCAATTCAGTGGTGGGATTCAGCCAGTTTGCACCGCTTCACCAGAACCGGTTGTTAACTTTCTGAGCAGTTTGGTAAACTGGTTGTTGGAAGAAATCATTGGGGCAAAGAAACAGTTGTTAAATTATTTGAATCCTACCACTGGCTCAATTGTAGTCATAAATAGAGGACTGCTGTATTTGCAGCTCAGATTGAATAACCCCAGAATGTGTGGTATTTTTTTTAATCATCCAGAAATGAGCATATTCTGATTTTTCTCTTACATATGTGAACACCAGAGGGCAGGAGTTAACCATTTTTGAATAAAAGATTTCTGTTTGGAAAGGGAGACTTCAAAGCAGAGAATTAAAACCATTTTAAAATATAAAATGCAAAATTGAATCTTCCTGAATATTTCTGCAAAATACTGCGAAAGTTTGTCCTGGAAGCAATGGCACAACTGGATATCCTCCAGGTGCCTCAGATCACAACTCCCATCATTCCCAACCACGGGGGATCTAGCTGCAAGGATGTCTACCGCAGAATGGCAGAAGGTGGGCCCCAAAAGCACTGCCAAAATGGCCATGAAATTCCCAGGCAGACCATCAAGTGTTGGTCATAAAGCTACACGCAGCCCTTGCAGAGATGAAAAAAGTCACCCAAGAGAATGAAGGCCCCCCCCCCCATGAGGGGTCTCAGCTATTTTAAAAAAACAAAGTTTATAATTCAGATTTAGAAAGCTCGTCCCACTCAGCATGGACTTTGGGCAGCATTTAATTAAACTCAATGCAATAACTAAAATCAGCAAGATATCCTGGCATAGAAAGAGACATAACAGGCAAAATAATGTGTCATGGCCAAGTTTCATGATGACCAATTTGGTTTAGTGCTGAAAGCACCAAGCTAGAGACAGTGAGTTCTAGTTCTGCCTTTGGCAAGAAAGCCGGCTAAATGACTTTGGGCCAAACACCAGGAGATGGTGAGCTCAAGTCCAGCTCAGGCACGAAAGCTGGTTGGGTGATTTTGGGCCAATCGCTAGGAGGCAGTGAATTCTAGTCCTGCCTAAGGCATAAAAGACATTTTAATCCCTCTTTCGGCACAAAAGTTGCTTGGGTGATTTGGGCATTCTAGTTCCACCGTAGGCATGAAAAGCTGGTTGGGCGATTTTGGGCCAAACACCAGGAGACTGGGAGTTCTAGTACTACCTTAGGCACAAAAGCCAGCTGGGTGACTTTGGACCAATGACCAGGAGATGGTGAATTCTAGTCCTGCCTTAGCTCTGAAAGCCAGCTGGGTGACTTTGGGCATTCCAGTCCCACCTTAGGCAGGAAAGCTGGTTGGGTAATTTTGGGCAAATCCCCAGGAGACTGGGAGTTCTAGTCCTGCTTTCCAGGTGGTGCCCCATCCAAACAAAACCCAGGTCTGACTTGCTTAGCTTCCTGGACATTTGAGGCTTCCTGGACATTTGAGGCCCCCAACACGCTTGCTCTATGACTGCTCTGGTTTCATGTCATCTGAGTGAAGAGGTGAAAATATGACGGCATTTCTTCCATCCTGGATTCATTTTGAATGGGAGCCCGCCCTCCCACAACTTCCAAACAGGTCTAATTTTAAATGATCCCAGCTGTAAACAATTGCTAAATTTAGGGCAGCAGGAGAAATCCATACCCCCATCACGCAGGGCAGCTCGTCCCACAGTGAACCTACCAACCATATAATGTTATATCTGGGAAAGAGAAAATAAACTACTGGAGTTTTCGTAGGTGAAGCAGGTTGGTGCCCAAATGAAGGGGTGCAAGCTAAAATCTCTTTTTTCCCCTTCTCCAAGTGTTTTGAGGGTAGCAATTATATTGTGTGATCACCAAACTCAGGACTCACAGCAGAAACTGTGCAATAATGCAGTGTCTACAAACCATTGCACTCCCACACAGAGGACCCAAAGCATGGATCTGGTATATATCAACTCCCAGAATTCCTCAGCCAGCCATGCTCAGGAATTCTGGGCATTGAAGTCCACAGGTCATAAAAGGGCCATAATTCTAGCCCCCCCCCCCCCNTAATTCTCCCCCCCCCCCATGTAGCCGATACCTGATAAAATAGGAACAATTAAGGAAGACAAAACTGACATCTTCAAAGAAATAAAGTTCACAAAGGAAGAAGAAAACAACACTGCACCACCCTTCCTGGATATCCTCATCAGCCAAGGAAATGACAGAAAATTCTAGAAAAACAAGTGCTCCACTACCAAAATAACAATTCTGTGTAGTTTCTTGTGATTTGCAAGGAGGAGGAGGAGAAAGTGTCATGATGCTTCTCGCAGGGAATGCTGCCCACACATAGAAAAGAGTGACCATTGCAACATTTATTGAACTATAGAAGGCACTTACAATACCAGGAGAGAGAAAGAGAAGAAAGAAAGGAGAAAGAAAGAAAGAAAGAAAGAAAGAAAGAAAGAAAGAAAGAAAGAAAGAAAGAAAGAAAGAAAGAAAGAAAGAAAGAAAGAAAGAAAGAAAGAAAGAAAGAAAGAAAGAGAAGACGGAGAGAAATCTTTCCCAGAAGTGAGAAAAGGCCGGACACGAGAAATCCACTTCCGCCCAGGCGAAAGGAGCAGCCTTTCCTGTTAACAATACACTAACGGGGAAAACAAAACGATGTTCTACCAACTAGGGGGTTAAAATAGTGAAAACTAGTTTTGGTCATATCAAAAGATAAAAATGTTCCTAGGATCGGCTGTTTTTTTTAAAAAAAAAAAACGAGAGGAAAAGGAAAATTTGGTTTAGAATCCAGAGGTCTCCAAACTTGGCCCCTTTAAGACTTGTGGACTTCAGCTCCCAGAATTCCTCAGCCAGAGGAATTCAGCCAGAGGAATTCTGGGAGTTGAAGTCCACAAATCTTAAAGCAGCCATGTTTGGGGATTCCCGGTTTAGATGCACAACAGTAAAAGGAATTAAAAGTTAAAATGTCTTCCGCAGGTCCTGTTTCTCTCAATTCTTGCAGGACAGAAGATCTTGGTACATTTCGGTCAGATGAGCTGCCTCTCTCTGGCCAGACAGCAAAGCACCATGGGTGGTGGAGTAGTACTTCCTGTGCGTTGCCTCGCCCGAAAACATCACCTGCTTAGGCTGGAGATCCAGGTGGGAGAGAGAGAGAGAGAGAGCCAAGAAAGAGGAAAAAAAAGAGAGAAAAAGGATCTTAAGCAACATTTTGTAAAACGATAACCCTGTTGGTGGTCCTCAAAGTACAACAGTTGGTTTAGCGACCGATCGAAGGTATAACAGCACCGAAAAAAAGGTGACTTGGGACCGTTTTTCGCACTTACGACCGTTGCATCTCTGCAGTCACAGGGATCAAAATTCAGAGTCTTGGCAACTCGTATTTATGACGGTGGCGGTGCCCAGCCATGGAGAAGCCAGGTTCACTTAATAACTACCGTGTGGCTCGCTTAACAACTGGTTATAAAGAAAGGACATAAAATGGGGGCCGAACTCATTTAACCAACATCTCGCTTAGTAACAGATATTTTGGGGCTCCGTGGTGGTCGTTAAGCCAAGGACTACCTGCATTCTATCCCATGATGTCATGTTGCAAAACAAATTCTTATCGCGTCAACTTTCCAGGGACCAAGAAGACGCGGGAAATAAGTTCAGAAAATATTCAGTTGTTCTAGATTCCTCCACAGTGAGAAGATATGCCAGAAAATCCAGTCTGGTTTAGAGGTAAAGAAATCAGAATGGACACCAGGAGACGGCGAGTTCTAGTCCTGCCTTAAGCATGAAAGCCGTCGGAGTGATTTTGGGCTAATCCCCAGGAGATTGGGAGTTCTTGTCCTGTCTTAGGCATAGAACTTGAATGGGTGACTTTCGGGCTACTCACTTTCTCTCAGCCCAACCTACCTCATAGGGTTGAGGAGAAGGAGGAAAAGGGGGAGGAGGAGGAGGGGAAGAGGAGAAGGAGGAAGATGGCAGGGAGATTGTGGGATTGGTGCTCTCTGAGATTGAAAGTTTTCTTGCAGACATTTAATTACCCAACTAGATAACATCATCACTGCTGGCAGTGCTAATACCTACCACAGTTTTGGAACTCTCTGTGTAAGGCAAGGGTTTCGCAAGTTTCTCCACGTCTGCTCCGCTCGACCCAACTTGCGTGTAGGAGTAAGAACCATGGAAATAAGGGTTGCTACCCCAAGAGGATCGGAGGATCCGCCGAGGTTTCGGAATGTCTGGATTCCCTAAAGCGAAAAAGAGGATTGTGAGAGCAGTTGAAAAAATATGAAACCTCAAATTTGAAACTCCAAATTTAAGATATCTCTTGGCCTTGATTTTCCAGCAGGAAGATATCGATCCTAGGGAGATGCACCTTAGCATCTACTGTTACCGAAAATAAGACCTAACTGGAAAATAAGGCCTACTGCCTCTTTTGGAGCAAAAAATTAACATAAGAAGGACCCTTTATTTTCTGGGAAATAAAGGTAGTTCTGAATCCAGTATTAGCCAAGTAATGCAGCTAGAAGGAAGACCCAGAACCAGAAGAAATTAAAATAATAGGGTTAGGGTTAGTTCTTTGCAGGAAGCAAATAAGTTTTTGCACTCAAGCCTGGTGGACATTTGGAATATCTTGGTTGCTGTTTGGAGACTCTTTGGGTTTGAACTATTTCTTGGCAACTTTATCTGGTGTTCTTGGCAGCCTTGCACCACCTTGGCAAGGCTCATTCTTATCAGAGACGATTAGTTTGAAACCACCTTTTCACCAGGAAGGAACGGAATTCATAAAGAATCCTTAAAAGGTTTTGCTGTTACCTCCGTTTCATGTTTGTTTCCTTGGAACAAGGTTTGGGTCAGAACAATATGTTTTTAAATTGTTGGAAAATGTTTAATAAAATTTATCCAGAAAAGAAAAGAAGAATGATTGTTTTTACACACTTATAACTAATGCAGCACCCCAAGGGTCATGTGAGCAAAATTCAGACCCTTGGCCACTGTCTCATAGTTAGGACGGTTTCATTGTCCCAAGGGTCACGGGATTCCCTTTTGCTCCCTCCAGACCAGCAAAATCTACAGGGGAAACAAGTTTCACTTAACAACCAGGTTACTAATTTAACAACTGCATTGATTCACTTAACAGCTGTGGCCAGAAAGGTCGTAAAATGGGGGGTGGGTTGGACTCAAACTTCATGAATGTCTCACTTAACAACAGAAATGTGGTCGTAAGTCAAAGGACTACCTGCATTTCACAAAAATGTCAGATTTGTGAGAATAATCTCTTTTTATTCTAGATTTGAGATTATTCTAGCACCTCTGAAATTTTTGTTGTAGACAGTTTTGTTAATGTTAAAATCAAGAGGAATCTTGGAAAACATGTAGATCTTAAACCCGAACTTTTAAAATACGATATAGTACCAGAAAACTTTGATAAACAAAGAGTATATTTAATATTGCATGTATTAACTGCAGCAAGGAATATATTTGCTCAGCATTGGAAAAATGAAGAAGTGCCACCAGATGAAGAGATAATGAAGAAGATATTGGACTGTGCAAAAATGGACAGACTCACACTGAAGATTAAACAGAAAGAAGATACCGAACACTACCAAATATGGAATTTATTTTACAAATGGCTGGAAAAAAAACAGGAATATAATTTGTACTTGTTCAGCAAATAAAATAACCCAGACAACATGAAGTTTATTCAGCACTAATTAAATGTAATAGTAGAAAATTAATAATACTTAAACTGAAAAATCAAGAGGAATCTGGTGCCAAACAGTTAAATAAATATTATTAAAAAGCTTCACATGCTTTCTGATGACGGTGGCAGAAATACCTGACCATGTATTTACAGTCATGCCCAGGTCAAAGAAAAAAAAACCTGTGGGGTAACAAGCCCAAATGATTCTGGTATAACCGGTTTTTCTGCTTGACGGAAAGTTTCTGCCAGCGTCTTCAAATGAAAACCCAAATTGGACAGGATCAGCGGAAAGTAGGATTCAACAACCTGACTTAGGCATAAACTATGATTCTTTTCTGGCCTGCTGGCCACTGGCCCTTCCAGCAGCCGGAGAAGGAGAGGGAGAGAGAGGAGGAGGAGGAGGAGGAGGAGGAGGAGGAGGAGGAGGAGGAGGAGGAGATGAGGAGGAGGAGGCAGGAGGAGGAGTAGGGAGGAGGAGGAGGAGAGAGGGAAAAGTACGAGGAGGAGGATGGATGAGGAGGAGGAGGAGGAGAGAGGAGGAGGAGGAGTAGGAGGAAAAGGGACGAGGGAGGAGGGGGAGAAAAGGAGGAGAGGACCGCAGGAGGCAGAGGCGGCCGGCATTGGCGATCAGGATCAGCTATAAGGCCAACATAGGAGTTCTGGGGGAAGAGAATGCGACACTGGCAGAGAGAAAGAGAGAAAGAGGGAGGAGAGAGGGAGGGAAGAGGATAAGAGAGCCCTCAGATGGAGAGTCAACAGCACCCAGGTCTGGATGCTTGGCTGCTTGAGCAAGAGGAGGAACAACTGGCGTCCATGCCTGACGTGCAGATGCACAGAAGGCAGAGGAGAGGAGAGCAGTGGAAATCTATGGGCCAGTCCTTGGGACGGAAGAGCCACCGCTGCTGGCAAAGCCCCACCCAATCTCTGGGGATCAAAGGCAGGGGGAGGAGATGAATAGGGGTGGCAGACAACTATTCATCTCCCCTACAGGCCAGACCTGTTAGCCTGGGGTGAGAGAGAAACTTTTTGCCGGGGCTGCCGGCGCTTCTAAGAAAGGAATCATTGATTTAAATACAGACAGTTTGACGTGTTTGAGGAGCTGGGTCAGAACAAATTTACTCATATTTCTATTCAGCAAAGACAAGCATTGGTGGCGCAGTGGTGAAAGTGCAACACTGCAGGCTCCTTCTGCTGACTGCCAGCTGCCTGCACTTTGGCAGTTCGAATCTCACCAGACTCAAGGTGGACTCAGCCTTCCCTCCTTCCAAGGTGAGTAAAATGAGGACCAAGATTGTTGGGGGAGGGGGGGGGCAAGAGGCTAACTCTGTAAACTGCTTAGAGAGGGCTGGAAAGCACTATGAAGAGGTATATAAGTCTAAGTGCTATTGCTATTGCTGTTGAATGTAAAGTTGGTCAATAATTTGAAAGCTAGCTGACATCCCCAAACCAGGTTAAGAAATTACTGGGGAGGAGATGAAGGTGGGACACAAGGTCAAGCAGTATATTTGTGAAATTTGGTTTGAAGAACGTAGACTTATACTTTCATCAAAAATCTAGTTGTTGACTAGACCACAAAGTCTCAAGCAGGCTAATTCCAAGAAAAGAATTGTGATCTATCCTAGCAGGATTCAGGCTTAATTTGAAGGAAATATCCCCTTAATTCCTTCTCCTTTGAAGAAGTCCTGCACAGAACTCCTTGGAAGCACCTACCTAAACCTTGGTCCCACCATAAATGAGGCATGACTCCTCCCACAATCATTAAGTTCTTCATGAGACTCCTTAGAAGCACCTTCATGTGCCTTGGGAGTGTTGTGGTCTGCCAGCAACCTGCGGAGCTGGGAGTAGAGTTGGACCATGGGCCAATCCGGGAGTTTGTGGAGGGCTCGGACGAGGGATCTGCGTCCGACACAGAGATGAGACCAGGGGCACCTGAGAGTTATGTGTTGACTCCGGAGCCTCCAGAATCTGACATCAGTGAGGCAGAGGAACAAGGGGAGCCTGTTCCCAGTGCGCGCTTGCACAGAGCTGCTAGAAGGCAAGAGCAGTTGAGACAAAACGGGCGACTCAGGCGTAAGGCTGGGAGATGATTGGCCCCTCCCATAAGACATAAAGGAGGAGCAAAGGGACAGGAGCCCTTGCAGGAAGCAACTTTGTTCCGACCGGTTAGTTTGAAACCTGAAGCTCCGTGTTGAATTTGTGCTCCATTTGGCCTTGAACAGCTAATTGGGAATTTAGCTGTTGGCAGCATTTCAGGGGAGATAAAGGTGGGTGCTTATCAGCCTTATCCCAAAGGACATTGGCAGATTTCTGTGGGACTATTTACAAACTATTAAGAGACTCATTTCGCAGTTAAAATAAAGAAAAAAGGGTTTTGGGACTAACATGTGTTTGTTAGTGTCTCAATAAGCCTTGGTCAGAACAGGTAGCACCATAAATGGGATGTTATTAATGACCAAGGTCCCATCATAAATGGGAAGCCACTCTTTCAACAATGATGAAGTTCTGCATAGAACTCCTTGGAAGCACCTACATCTGCCTTGCTCCCGCCATAAATGGGGTGATAATGATTAATGGGTAGGTTCTGCCTGGGACTCCTTGGAAGCACCTACCTTTATCTTGGCCCCACCATAAGCAGATGTGGTTCCTCCCATAATGATGAACATCTGTATGGAAGCACCTACCTAAGCCTTGGCTCTATGACTGATCATGGCTCAGTACCGTGTTGAAGTTCAGGGAGAGCCACAATGGGGATCTGCACTACCCATCATTGTATCGCTCTCCACCCCACCTTCTAGATCCGTGATGGCAAACCTATGGCACGCAAGCCCCAGCCAAACTTACCTGCACTTTGCATGCGCGCACCTCCCAGCTGATTTTCGGCCTGTTTGAGGCTGTTTTTGGCCTCCCAGAGGCTCGAGGGAAACCTCTGCAGCCTCAGGAGGCCGAAAAACAGGCCTTCCAGAAATACTGGAACAACTGAAATGGGCCCATTTTCAGCCTCCTAAGGCTCCAGAGGCTTCCCTGGAGCCTCTGGAAGGCTGAAAACAGGCCAAAAACAGTCTCAAACATCAAAAATCAGATGGGAAATCACCAACAGGGACCACCATCACTGTTCTAGATCCACCTTCTAAGATCCCAAAGAGAAGGACCACCGACCTGTAAATTTGCGAAGCATCTCCGTGCAGATCTCTGCGACTGTTTCATCGTCGTACTTCTCCATGATGAGGGCCTCCTCGCCGCAGATCCAGCCACTCAAGACGTGGCCGTAACGCTCCGGCGGGTAGAGGACGTCAAAGCTGCAGATCTTCTTGTACCACAGCTCTTCTGGATAGGTGAGACTCTCAGCCTCCGCCTCATCTTCCCAAACGAACTGAATGCTGTTGCATTCGGGGCTCCAGAAGGGCGCCTCAAATTCCAGGAAGATCTTATCGGTGGTGCTAATGCCCAGCTTCTGGATGGCCAGCACCTTCTCTTCGGGCAAAGGTGGGTAGAACATCTCCTCGTGACGCTTTTTCAGGACCCCCAAGGAGACCGTCACGATGACGTGGTCAGCCAAGATGAACTCGCAGTCGTCGCACTCCACCAGGACGCTGTACCCTGCGTTGTCTTCCAGGTGCTCTTCGTTGTGATCAGCCACCTGCTCGATCTCCTTGCTGATGGACTGGTTCCAGTGGATACATTTGACCGGCTTGTTCAGGTGGATGACAGACTCTGGGATGGAACGGGAGAGGATCTCCACAATTTTCATGAAGCCACACGGGATGATGTGGTGGGCTCCGGGGATCTCGGTCCACTCCCCAAATTCGCTGAGAGAGACTTCATCCATGCTGTGAGAGCTGCTCTCACAACTTTCCACCTGCTCCAGAAGAAACGGAAGAGGATATTTTCCATTAGGACATTCTTCTCTGGATTAGAGAACATGGGAGGAAGTCATTCCTTCCCTGTTTGGACCCGGCTCCCCAAACACAACAAACCCTCTGAAGTGAACTCAAAAGATTCCTTTATTATTAGCACCGGCAGCCCTGGCAAAAAGTGTCTCTCTCAGGCTAACAAGTGTGTCTGTCTGTCCGGAAGATGAAGAGTTCTCTGCCACACCCATCCATCTCCACCCACTGCCTTTTATCCCCAGAGCCCGGGTGGGACCTCACTAGCAGCAGTGGCTCTTCCGTCCTGAGGACCAGCCCATAGATTTCCACTGCTCTCCTCTCCTCTGCCTGGAGCTTCCAGATTGCCCTGATGCTGATCTTGACTCCCACGCCTCCTCCTCTTCCTCCTCTGATTTGGCTGCTGGACAGGCTGGCAGCTGACAGGCCACAACAGAATCATAGTTTACACTAAGTCAGGTTGTTGAGTCCTACTTTCTACTGATCCTGTCTAATTTGCATTTTCATAGATTTCCACTGCCCTCCTCTCCTCTGCCTCCTGTGAATCTGTGCGTCAGGCACTGGACCCAGCTGTTCCTCCTCTTCCTCATCAGCCATCTCCAGACCTGATGGCTGATGGACAGCCCAGGGTCTGCTTCTGTCTGTCTCTCTGTCTCTGCCTGCTCCATTCCCTCTTCCCCCTCAGAACTCCCAGGTTGCCCTGATGCTGACCTGACTCTTCACACCTCCTCCTCCCCCTCAGCCTCCTCTGATTCGGTTGCTGGAAGGGCCGTCAGCCAACAGGACATAACATTCCCAACCTGACAACCTTCAGGGACATTAGATCAATGTTGCCCTATAGCGCCCACTTCCAAACATGAGGGCCAATTCCCAGAATTCTCAGCTACGGCTCTGCTGGCTGGGGAATTCTGGGAGTTGAAGTCCACCTTTCTGAAAGCAGTGAACGCTAGAGAAGGTTGCCCTCATAGATTGGTCCCACTGGAAAAAAAAACCTTAATCTCTCCCTTGGTATAGCCAACAAAGCGAGGAGAGCCTGTGGCTTAGGAGTTAATATATCTTCCTAATATGCAAGTAGCCCGGGTTCGAATCCCAGAAGGGTACAGCTAGCTGATGAGAGCTAAATAGCTTGAAATAGATTATGCTAGTCTCCCTTTCTTTCTTTGTTGGTAAACATAAAAAAAATAATTCAACACACAAAAAAGTTAGAGAATGTTATAGAACATTCTCATTTTTCACATACAATATGTCCTATTAGTGTATTTAGTATTTTATCCTGATTATAGACTTCCTTAGTCTACTCTCTTGAGTTTCCAGCTGGTTTTCATGTCAAGAGATGTAGGAAGTGTAGTAGAGATGGAGATCCTGTAGGGGGTGCAAGCAGCACACTGCTGTGCCTCAATACCTACATGGGCCTCCCATACCTACAGGATCTCACTCCCTGTCCCTGGCTGGTACATGATCTCACCTGCTAACATCACCACTTCCTCACTTGTATATTCTTAAGGATTTGGGGGGGGGGGGNTCACCACTTCCTCACTTGTATATTCTTAAGGATTGGGGGGGGGGGGATTCACCAGTCCAAATGCTGTTTCTTGATTACCTTTTCTTGCTTGTAAAAACTGTATAAAAAGCAATAAACGCTGCGCAGGCAGTCAGACATCTTGGCACCCTGCAAAATGACTGGTCTTTGAACTCTGTCAAGGAAGCAGAGTAAAGACCAAAGTTTTGTCTTCCCAAGCCAATCATATTCCTCCTTCTCCATCCACACCAACACACCATAATCATGTTGTTGGTGGTGATGGCTTCAAGTCAGTTTTGACTCTTGGTGGTTGCCTGGACAAGTCCTTGGGTTTTCTTGGAAGCAAGGATGGAAACACTTTGAACTGGTCGTCTTCTTCTAGGGCTGAGATAGAGGAACTGGTCCAAGATCAACCAGCTGGCTTCGTGGCTGAAAAAAGACCAGGCCTCACCTTCTCCCAACTTCTGATCCCATGCCTTTATTCACGATTCCAGACTACATCTTACCAACCTGATACGGTTGACCATCTGCCAAGGGATTGTTATAAGACACAGTGTCTCCATGAGATGTTATGGCCCAGATTTCTAACCTAGAAGTATGAGGAATATCTGGCAGGCCACCAAACAGTTTGTTCTTGGGCGCCATCAAGTTTTAACCTACACTATATGATGTGTAGCTCAAAACTTGATGTATGGCAGCTCTCACCGAAGTGAGAACTTAAGTTTGGACCACAAGCTGTAGACCTCTACAGCACAACTGCTGTCAATCATAAAATATGGGGGAATTCTTGAAGCCTGGTGTTAGGATTCCAGGCAGTTACCCCAATTAAATCATGAGTCTCGAGCCAAACTTCCAAAACTTCAAAAGGATTTATTGGGAGTAAACATGTCGACATTGCCTGGGTGTAGCCGACTCTGAGACACATCATTCATTGTCACCCTTGACCCTGGTTTTCCCCCCTGCACCCCCTGGGAGTATCTTAATTCATATTCTCCAATGGGACACATCCATAGCCCAGAGTCATTAATCATGCTTTTCAGTTAGAATTTTGAGGGGCAGAAACTTCAGTCAGCTAGTTACTATCTTTGAAATTTTTATGGAATGCAGTTTCCATTTCCAAACTGCCCCACTGCTCCCCCCTCCCTTTCTGCTGGCAACTCTAACAAGACCATAGAAATATTTTATGAGTTGACACCTGGCGCTTTAAGGCCCAACACTCAATTGGCTCCCATCCCCTCCTTACTTTCAGGTATTGCTGGATCATGGCGAGCTTCAGCTTCTTGATCGTCTCCGAGTCGTCTTGATCGGCCTTGATGCGTTTACGCACGACATCTCGCGTGAAGATCCCCACGCTATTCTTGCTGTCGGCATTGACTGGTTTACCATTCTGGAAGAACTCCTGAGTCAGGTTATAGACCTGTTTCCAGACAGAGAGGAAGTGCATAAAACGAAGACTCCATAACCCAAGACACTGAGGCAGGGGTCCCCAAACTTGGCCGCTTTAAGACTTGTGGACTTCAATTCCCAGAATTCTCCAGCCAGCTATGCTTTCCCTGTCGATTTTAACAGATAATAGATAACAGATAATCACAGTTGGAAGGGACCTTGTAGGTCATCTAGTCCAACCCCCCACCCACCCAAGCAGGAGACCTCACACCATTTCTGACAAATGGCAGTCAATCTCATTTTGAAAGCTTCTAGAGAGGAAGCTCCCACAACATCTGAAGGCAACTTCTGTTCCATGGGTTGATTGTTCTCACTGTCAGAAAATTCCTCCTTATTTCCAGGTTGAATCTCTCCTTGATCAGTTTCCATCCATTGTTCCTTGTCTGGACTTTGGGTGCTTTGGAAAATAATCTGACCCCCTCCTCTCTTTGGCAGCCCCTCACATCTTTAAATCCTGCTCTCCTGTCTCCCCTGGTCCTTCTCTTCACTAGACTAGCCAGGCCTATTTCCTACAACCGTTATTCATATGTTTTAGCCTCCAGTCCCCTCATCACCCTGGTTGCTTTTCTCTGCACTTTTTCTAGAGTCTCAAACTCTTTTTTATAATCTGGTGACCAAAACTGGATGCAGTCCTCTAGGTGTGGCCTTACTAAGGCTTTACAGAGTGGTATTAGGACCTCCCTTGATCTGGATTGTATCCCTCTGTTAATGCAACTTAGGATTGCAGTGGCTTTTTTGGCGGCGGCTGCACACGGCTGGCTCCTATTTATCTGGTTGTCCACTGAGACTCCGAGATCCTCTCCCAGTTCCCGTTATTGAGCCTGGTTTCACCCAGTCTATATGTGTCTTTTTGGTTTTTCTTGCCTAAGTGTAGGACTTTACATTTGCTAAGTTGGATCACATGACTGACCATGGGGAGGCTGTGACAGGTTGTGTGCAAAATGGCCCTAAGTTGCTGTTCTCATTGTCGCTGAAACGTTGAATGGTCACTAAACAAACTGTTGTAAATTGAAGACTACCTGTCGGAGCATTTGCAGCCTGACTGCCATTATGAGACAACCCAGGAGCAAACACACAGCACACAGAGTCTTAGTGGTTAATTTACAACAGTTATATACAGACATACATGTGGTAGGCAAAATACCTTACAAGCAATCTTTCTTCTTCTTAACTACACAGAGAAGTCTGCAATGAATACCAGACACAAGGAGAGAGAGAGAGCATGCCCTCTAATGGCTGCCTCTTATATAAACACCTCTTAAAGGGAAGAACCCATCCCCAATCTTAAAGGAGCAGTACCAACGCTATGCCGATTCATCCTCAGTTGCATCAGCCTCATCTTGCATCAGCCACATCTGGTCAGCTCTTAAATTGCAATACTGTCCATGCAGCCTTGACGCACTCTCCCTACACAAATAGTAGTCGTTGTTTTGATTGTTGCAAAGCCTGATATAACCTGCTCAGCACAAGGTTGTTTAAGCCTTCCTAAGCCGCTCACCGAAAGGAAGCAGATCATACTTTTGCAAGACAAGCAAAATCAAATATATAATCCGGGGTTTTACTTCATTGGGGTTTCTGTGCCGGGAGCAAACCAAAAGCCCAAATTTTCAAACACCAACCTGAAATTGCTGGGGCAGCGTCACGAGGCCCGAGAGGGGAGTATGGAGCTTTAATTAAGGCCTCTAATTAATTCCCAGCTTTTTAAATGAGGCTAGGAATGCTCTAAGAGGATATTCGTGACTGCAGCTCGATAGCAGATCCGGCCTTTAACAAACCAGGAATCTGAGTGTGGAGAATCTCAAATGAGTCTTGGGGTCCCAGATGAACATCCTTAGGAGGAAAAGGCCATGCATGTGATTTTACTCCAGGACATAAGGAGGCCCATTTCGTCTTCCGCTTTGCAATTTGAGATACAGAGGAGGTCACCAATCTTATTAACTGGGCAACTATGGTTTCCAACTGTTCATTCCCCAAACCCGGAATTTAAGAGATGCTTCTACAATTCAAGCCATGGTGGACAACCACTGTTACCAGGAGCCACAGATAACCCTGGTCAGGTTCTCCATGAATTGAACCAGGCTTCTTTCAAGCTGGATCTGAACTGGTTACTTTCCCATGCATGGGCAGTAAATTAGAGAAAGAGGAAGACAGAAAGAGAAAGAGAGGGAGAGAGAGAGACAGAGGGAGTGAGGGAGGGAGAGAGAGAGATGGGAGGGAGGGAGGGAAGGAGGGAGGGAGGAATGGCAATAACCAGAAAGCAGAAAGAAAGAGGCAAGAAGAGAAGAAAGAGAAAGGGAAGGAAGGAAGGAAGGAAGGAAGGAAGGTAAGTACGTGAAAAAGGCAAGGAAGGAGGAAGGAAGAAGGAAAGGAAGCGAAGGAAGGGAAAGGAAGAAGGAGAGATAACACATAAGGTGAAAAAAAAAACAGCCGTTACGAGGAAGGTAAGGTAAAGGAAAGAGAAAAAAGAGAGGGAGAAATTACAGGCAGAGAGAAAGGAAAGGATTAAGGGACAAGAGGAGACACAACAAAAAGAGAAAGAAAGACAGAAGATGAGAGGGAGAGAGGGAAGGAAAAAGAAAAAGAGATTATCGAGAAGAGAAAAGAGAAAGAAAAGAAAAACAAAGAAAAACAAAAAGGAAAGAGAATTTCAGAGAAAGAAGAGGAAGGAAACGTTAAGAAGAAGTGAGGGAAGGAAACTAGGAAGGAAGGAAGGAAGGAAGGAAGGAAGGAAAAGAAGGAAAGAAAGAAAGAAAGAAAGAAAGAAAGAAAGAAAGAAAGAAGGGAGGGAGGGAGATGGGAGGATAGAGAAAGGATGAAAGAGAGAGGGAGAGAGAAAGGAACGAAAGAAAGAAAGAAAAAGAGAGAAAGATAGAGACAGACAGAGAGGGAGGGAAGAGGACCCTAAGGCACAGCCAGAGACCAGCCAGGAGGAGGGCGATTCCCAGAGCTACAAACCTCGTTGTATAAATCGCTGAATTCTTCAACCACGTCTTTCGGGATCCTCTGCCCGCCGCTGGTGAGGTGGTAGGCCACCCCATTCCGGGAGTAGAGGCTGATGCGGCCCAAGCTCCGCTCATCGTCGGTCGTCTCCTCGAGCAAGCCATTGTCTTCTGCTAGATGATAGACGGGGTTTCCATGCGAGCCGTGGATCCACGTCGCTCCCAGTTCAAAAGTCGCGTTCGCTGCAGCGGGGAGGGAGGGAGGTTAGGTGGGGGGGGAGAAGCCAAGGTGGGCCCGAGAAAGGGACCCCCCCCACACCCCTGTCCAAGCCAAGGGGGGGGGGTCTCAGCAAAAGCAGCAGATTCAGGGCTCTGTAACGGAAGGGCTGGGGGCCAGCATGGATACTCTGAACGCTTTTCTGCCTCAATCTATTTGTTTTCATTACTATTATTATTATTATTATTATTTTAAAATAACTCAAGACAGCAAACATATCCAACTCATCAACTTCCTCCTATTTTCCTCACAACAACCCTGCGAGGTGGGTCAGGCTGACAGGGAGGGACTGGGCCCAAATCATCTACCTGGCTTTCATGCCTGAGGCAGGATTAGAACTCACCGTCTCCTGGTTCTTGGCCTGGTGCCTTAATCAGTAGGCCAAACTGGCTCATTAGGAAAGGCAGATTTTCTGCACTCACTCAATCAACTCTCAATTTATGCAAGGAGGAAAACAACAAGAAGCAGATCAAGGCACTTTCTGGAAAGATCTGTCCGGCCAATAAATTAGGGGGAAAGCAGATATATCAAGAATGCTCTCTTCATCAATACAGGGAGCCCTTGACTTACAACAGTTCACTTAGTGACTGAAGCTACAACAGTACTGAAAAAATGTGACTTGTGGCCGTTCTGCACACTTAAGGACCGTTGCACCATCCCCATGGTCACGTGATCGAAACTTCGATGCTTGGCAGTTGACTCATCGTTATGACGGCTGCAGTGTCCCTGGGGGGGGGTCATGTGATCCCCTTCTGCAACCTTCTGCAAGCAAAGTCCATGGGAGAGCCAGGTTCACTTAATGACCATGTGACTAATTTAGCAACCACAATGATTCACTTAACAACCCAGGGCAAGGGAGATCGTCCAATGGGGCAAAACTCACGTAACAATTGTACAATCGCTTAGCAAGAGGCCCAATTGTGGTCGTAACCTCAATTGGAACAGGAGCTGTCTGAGATTGTGGTGGCCAAGCATCAGGCAAGATGCCTATTGATGTCCCTCTAGGAAAATCACCCTGAACCTCCAAAGATTCACGTGAAGTATTAGTACCAGTTTGTAAAGCCTTAGTAAGGCCACACTTGGAATCCTGCATCCAGTTTTGGACACCACTTTGCAAAAAAAGAAGTTGAAATTTTGGAAAAAAAGTGCAGAGAAGAGCAACTAAGATGATAAAAGGGCTGGAGACTAAAACATATAAAGAACAGTTGCAGGATTTGGGTTTGGCCAGTCTGGAGAAAAGAAGGACTTGGGGTGACATGATAGCAGTCTTCCAGTATCTGAGGGGCTGCCCCAAAGAAGGGGGAGTCAAGCTATTCTCCAAAGTAACTGAGGGCAGGACAAGAAGCAACGGATGGAAATTAATCCAGGAGAGAAGCAACCTGGAATTAAGGAGAAACTTCCTAACAGGGAGGACAATTAACCCGTAGAACAGCCTGCCACCAGAAGTTGTGGCTGCTCCATCACTGGAAGCTTTTAAAAAGAGACTGGACAGCCACTTGTCTGAAATGGTACTGGTTCTCCTGCTTGAGCAGAGGGCTGGACTAGAAGTCCTCCAAGGTCTCTTCCAGCTCTATTCCAATGGATCAACCGAAGCCTGGTGCAGGAATAGCCACGCCTCCGCTGGTCCTGGGTGCAAGCTACACCTTGCGTTGCCACCCACTTCTTCAAAGGCGAGAAAACGAGGACCCCTCGTTCTCATGAGAAAGCCGGGGAAATTGTGCCTTTTCTCAAGCATTGTCTGTGCCGGTGACGTCCCAGCAGCCCATACTAAAGTGCACAATCAGGAAACGCCGCACAGGTGTGTTGACAGAGGCGATGGGCCCCTAAGGAGCTGTATCCTGAAGGACTTCCGTCCTGTCTGGCAGAACGGCCCCCAACCAGGCTCTATTTTTGGACTCCGGCGTTTTGGCAGCCGATGACGACCGACTTCCCATTCCAGAGTTGTGGCCAAGTGTCCACCGTTCTCAATTGAAAAGGCGGATGCTTGGATTTGTCCAAGCTTCCTTGCTTTGACCGTTTCCCTCCCAGAAGCTCTTCAGATGCCTCCTGATTTAATGTACTGCTGGGTGTTGATCAACTTCACGGGAGGCCCTGATGTCACATCAAGAGGAAGCAAGGAGAAGGTGAAGAAGTTCTCCCAGTTAATAAAATTAGCCAGGCTGGTAAAAATGTACCCAAATCTGAACCCAAGCTGTTGGAAATGCAAACAGAGACACGGTACCTTCTTACACTCATGGTGGCCATGCCCCGAAGTTCAAAAAGTATTGGATTTAAACATGAAAATGGTTCTATGGAATGACGAATGTCATTTAAAACCGAAGCCAGGACTGTTCCTTTTAGGGAGAATTAAAGGGAAATATAATAGAAGGATAAAATACATGATCTTGCACATAATTACGGCAGCGAGATCACGCTTGCACAATGCTGGAGGAAGGACAACATACCATCAGAAGGTTTAGTAATTCAAAAAAATCTTAGAATGTGCAGAAATAGACAAACTCACCCTAGCGTTAAAAGGTAAAGAAGATTCGGAGTATTATGCGGTGTGGGGAAACTGGTATGAATGGAATGACAATAAGAATAAAAATTGTAGAGATAGGAAGAAGGTATTGTAATATATATGAGTAATTGGAAATGTATGGAAATGTGTATTTGTAACAAAGATGCCTCAGTACTGTTAAAGATGTTTGAGATGTGTAAAGAGAAAAAAAATGCAATAAAAAAATTAAAAAACAAAAACAAACCAGCCCTGGTCAAATCCAGCACAGAAAGGAACTGATTCCCACAATCCTGTCTCTTTTACACACATAGTTTAGTCCTTGTCTTACGACGGCCATTGAGCTCACAATTTCTGTGGCTAAGCAAGGCAGGCCTTTAATAGATTAACAGAATTGGAAGGGGATTTGTCACTTATATCCTACGATTTATACTGACTGTTTCCTAGTTTGATTGGATTGCTTATTGTACCCCATGACTATTATTAAGCGTTGTACCTGATGATTCTTCACTCTTGACAAATGTACCTTTTCTTTTATGTACAGTGAGAGCATTTGCACCAAGACAAATTCCTGGTGTGCCCAGTCACATTTGGCCAATAAAGAATTCTATGCTATTTTATTTTATTGTATTCTCTATTTTCTATTATAGTCTCTATTCTCTATTCTGTTCTATTCTATCCTATTCTCTATTTTCTATTCTATTCTCTATTTTATTCTCTGTTCTATTCTCTATTCTATTCTATTCTCTATTTTCTGTTCTATTCTCTGTTTTCTATTTTATTCTCCATTCTATTCTTTTGTTTTGTAATAAGTTTTTTATTTTTAATATTTTAAAAACATCTCCTTTGGTGAACAATACGGTTCAAGGTTTTTACATTTCAATACAAACATGACCTTAATTAATATTTATCTTTCATAATCAATTTCATATTATACCATTACTTTTCCCACTTTCCTGTAAATTTTCCCAAATATTCTTATATTCATCACACTTATTTTACCCATTTTCAATTCATATCTTAGCTTATTTCATTTTTCTTTAAGTATTCTCATATCTTATTTTATAATATTATCTAAAATTCTTATTTCATATCATTATACTTTTACATCTGTCATGTTTACAATTTTATCACATACTTTTATTTCATTATTTAGTAAGTTCCATCTTAATTGTAATAGTTCAAAAATTAGCCCCTTTAATTATCAATTCGAGTGTGCCATCCCTTTGCCTTATACATCATTCAATTTACTCCCATTTAATTGATAGTAAAAAATTACCATAATATAATCACTTTTTAACTACCATATTCTAGGTTAATAACAATAATCTCCTGACTACTACATATCACATGTGTGTGTGTGTGTTTGTGTGTGTGTGTATTTGTTTTCTTAAGTTTTCACGGGTACTTACATGTATGGTATTCAGCTTTGTTTGGGTATTTTCCCACGTCATTATAGTTGTGCTTTTAAAGTTGTAGCAACGTTTCGGCAGAATCTCATCTGCCATCATCAGGCTTCTCTATTGTGTTTGTCTGTGAGTCAAGACTTTCACAGCCATTTCTGTTTTAAATTTGGAGCTAGGCTACTGCTGTGCCAGAGTGGTTTTTTCTTCATCCTGATTGGTTGGGAGTCTTGGTCTGTGTTTATTGGTGTTTATTTACAGACGAACTCAATACAGAAGCCTGATGATGACAGATGAGATTCTGCCAAAACGTTGCTACGACTTTAAAAGCACAACTATGATGACGTGGGAAAATACCCAAACAAAGCTGAATATAATATGTATATATATATTTTTTCTATATTCCTATTCTATTCTATTCTTTCTATTCTCTATTCTACACCTATTCCATTCCTATTCTATTCCTATTCTATTCTTTTTATTCTATTCCTATTCTATTCTTTCTATTCTCTGTTCTATTCCTATCCTATTCTATTTTATTTGTGTTTTGTGGCCTTTTGCCCTGATTATTTTTCTCTTAAAAAAACCAAACTTCTCTATCTGCCTGCCAGGAAGGGCAGAACTTGATGTGTCAGCTGAGGACAAGATACAAGATGCTTGTTGAGCATTTAAATCACAACTAATTGCTCTGTTGTCGTTGCAAGGATGGTTTGTTTTTGCCCAAACTGCTCCATGCTGCTCTTCTTCTTCCCTGCAGAGATGGTGCTGCTATTTATGGAGCCCCCACCCCAAAAGACAGAAGAGAAGATATTTATAATACTGATAGATGGACTGCCAAAATCGCAGAGCTGCATCCGGCAGGAGGACTCGACGGGAGAAAGCAAGAACTTCTCGCCCAACTGTCACCGCAGAGAGAACGGAAGGAGCTTTGGGA
The DNA here is from genome assembly GCA_004320025.1 of Laticauda laticaudata. Classification (NCBI taxonomy): domain Eukaryota; kingdom Metazoa; phylum Chordata; class Lepidosauria; order Squamata; family Elapidae; genus Laticauda; species Laticauda laticaudata. Next base: position 51,298 of record BHFT01004936.1, read on the forward strand.
AACAATGGAAGGATTGTGTCCAAAAAGACGTCAGAGGAAGGGTAAACTGAGGCAACCTGGCCTGGAGACAGAACCGGTCGAAAGAATAGATCTTAATACCGGCTTGACCCATTTAGCAGTTTGAAAGAAACCATTTTGGTCGGAAAATTCTCCATGCCAACAGAAGGAAATCACAAGGATTCCTTTAGTGACAACGACGCTGGTGGGGGGCAAGGAGTACTTAGGACCGTTTTTCCCACTAACTTGGTAGAATTTGGACCAGAAAGAAACTTTTTTTTTGGGGGGGGGAGAGTTTAATGGAAAAAGCCTTTGGGGGGAAAACAATCTGGAACTTTGAGGTTCGTTGACGGCAGCAAAATCGATTTAATCTGTTTTTTGTGCCTAAATATGAAGCAGGATTTAAGCGCCTAAATGGGAGGGCATTTCGGTCCCCAGCAAGACTGGCTGCGGAGAACGTTGGTGGAATGAGCAAGAGATGGCTCAGTGGACTGCTTTCATAACAGGAAAAGGGAAAAAAAACACACAATGATTTATGTTTCTACCACTTCTGGACTTTGTGCCCCAGAGGGGGGGGAATGAAACTTTGATTTTGAGTTTTACTGATTAAGAAGGTGCTTTTTCAGGAAGCAACTATACAACTTGGGATGAACCCCCTTGGAATGGTGTGGGAGTAGGAAGGGATTTCCAGAGAGGGAAAAAACTGCAGACTACAGGAACTGTTTGCACTACTCAGGTGACCCTGAAGACACAGATAAACCTCCAAACCTCCAGTGGCCTCAAAGATCCTCTAAATGGATGCAAACGACCAGCTGCCTGCAAGGAATATCAATCCTTCCTTTCCTCCACCATCTGAAGAAGCTTTTGGGATGAGAAAAGAAACATCTTCAAAGAAAAACCCAGAAAGTCCAGTTGCATCCTGAAAAAGCACCTCTGGGACATCTGAGGACACAGATAAACCTCCAAGTGGCTTCAATGACCCTCAGAAAGGATGCAAATGACCAGCTGTCTGCAAGGAATAGAAATCCTTCCATTCCCCACCATTCAGTCAGAGCTGAAGAAGCTTCTGGGACCAGAAGTGAAATGATTTCAAAGGAAAAACAAGAAAGTCCAGTTGCTTCTTGAAAAAAAAAAAAAAAACACCTTTGAGACAACCACAACCTGGATGGCTGAGAATCTCTACAGACTTTTACCGATTAGCTAGGTTTGCTTTTATAGAAATGGCTAGTTTATACCCATATGAAAAAAGTAAAAAGTTGAGGTTTATTTTCCCTGCACCAAATGGTGTCAGAAAATCAACGCCTTTTCTTCCTTTTTCCCTTCTTTTCTATGCTCTTCCTTTCCCTTTTTCCTCCCCTGGTTTTCCGACTTTCTGTTTTTGCATTTTTGCATTTCGCATATTTTGTGTATTTTGCGTATTTTGTATTTTGTTGCAGCTTCCCTGTGGTCACGTGATCTAAATTCAGAGGCTTGGCCACTGACTCATATTTAGGACGGGGTCATGGGATAATTTTCTGCAACCTTCCATAATCAGAGTCAATGGGGAAGCCAGGATCTTTTGAGAGAAATCTGAATGTGAATTTGAATTTATCTGGCCTGATGCATCTATTACCTCTTTTGATCCCCACACCTGTGAACTGAAAAAAATTATGATCAACTTTAAAGATACTAAGAATCCTCTACCATATACACATTTCTCCAATTTTCACACCTGCACAAACACACATGTACAAAAGAGCCAATGGTAAAGATACTGGCATGGAAATCAGGCGACGGTGAGTTCTAGTCCTGTCTTACGCATGAAAGCTGCTAGGTAACTTTGGGCCAATCACCAAGCAATGGAGAGTTATAGTCTTGCCTTAGGCATGAAAGCCGACTGGGTGACTTTGGGCAAGTCATTATCTATCAGCTAACCCACCTCACAGGGTTGTTGTTTTTGTGTGGGATAGTAGGAGGAGGAAGGCGCATTAAGTACATTCACCACCTTGAGTTGCTCATAAAGTAATAAAGGTGGCATAAAAATTTAATAAATGAATGAATATTTAAAATCCTGCTTGGACCAGAACTGCTATGCTGAGGGTGGGAGGGGAGGGGTCTCTCTGCAACCCCAGCATCCCATCTCCATCCTTTCTTCATCTCCATCTTGAGAATCACAGAATAAAAGAGTTGGAAGGGACCTTGTAGGTCATCTAGTCCAACCCCACCCACCCCCATTAAGTAGAAAACCCAACCCCACTTCAGATATTTCAGAAAATCACCTCCGGATCGAAACTGAATGTCCCGAGGCGCCGTCCCCTTACCGAGTTTCACGCTTTGGACTCTGCCTCCGATTCGATCCGACGCTTCGAGAACTGTCACATCCGTGAATCCGTTTTCTAGGAGGGTTTTGGCTGCTGAGAGGCCAGCAAGGCCCGCTCCGATCACTACTATTCGCGGCTGTCGTGCTCCTCGTGGGCCACTACTAAGAGGGTCATCCGTACTCTCTGCCGATGTATCACCACTTTGCATGCCGTCCAAACTCTCTTTCTAATGAACCTGCCGAGAGATTCCAAAAAAGTCCATTTATATATAAAAGCGATATGTCCCTCACGCATCATCACAAAATCTCGAGAACCGTAAAGCCTACAACCTTGAAATTTGGCCCCTATGTTCCTCCTCTTGGCTTCTAGGGGCTCCCTAAGAAAGGATTTTTCCAAATGACCCTCAGACTATTTCGAGTATTTCCTATATTATTCTTATTATTAACACGCTCTGATGCTAAGGAGTCCTACTCCCCCTCCCCACCTGAAGAGAAATCTCTTCCAAATGCAAAACACAAGCAGAGGAGTTTCCGTTTCAGTTTCACAGCAGCACCAAGCAGGTTTAGTATAGAACAGTTGAGCTAAGCTATGCCCAGGCTCCTTGCTGTCTCCTTCTTGCTCACCCAGCAAATACTCTTTCAGTTTCTAAACAGCCCTCTACTCTCACACACACACGGACAGGACACTGGTCAGATTAATACCGATGGATGCTGGTAGGCAGAGATAAGATGAGAGAGAGAGAGAGAGGGAGAGGGAGAGGGAGAGAGAGATATGAAAAATAGATATAGTATGTAGATAGATAGATAGATAGATAGATAGATAGATAGATAGATAGATAGATAGATGGATGGATGGATGGATGGGGGGGGGGAGNTAGATAGATAGATAGATAGATAGATAGATGGATGGATGGATGGATGGATGGATGGATGGATGGATGGATGGATGGAGGGGAGAGGGAGAGAGAAAGGGAGAGAGATCCCTTCAGTGCATGCGCGAGTGCCATGGCTCTCCCTCTTGTCCCTTCTCATCCTTTCTAATCCGCCTCCTGAGACGGCCTGGAAGAATCGTCCGGGCGGCAGGATAAGCTGACCTAAAAATCCTGCATCAGCTGGAATTCACCGGGAAGCACCAATGACCAACCTGGAATAAAATGCCTCAGACTTGAAGGATGAAAAGCTTCGGAAACTACCCAGCGATCAAAAGAAGCGTTTTTAGAGTGGGCGCCCATTTTAAGATCTGGTGTTTCTTTTTATAGACTCGTCGGATCTACCAGAGGGGCAATTTTGTGGTCAAAGACTTTATTTTAAAAAAACAAAACAAAACACCACTCCAGACGCTGCCCGGTGGATTGGCTTCTTGAGACCCACAGCAACACACGAAAATAGAATAGAATAACAGTTGGAAGGGACCTTAGAGGTCTTCTAGTCCAACCCCCTGCCTAGGCAGGAAACCCTGCACCACTTCAGACAAATGGTTCTCCTAGCTGACTGGGGAATTGTGAGAGATGAAGTCCACATCTTTTTAAAAACCTCCAGTGTTGAAGCATTCACAGCTTCTGGTGGCAAGTTGTTCCATTGATGAATAGTTCTAACTGTCAGGAAATTTCTCCTTGGCTCTAAATTCTTCTCTCCTTGATTCGTTTCCATTGATTCTTGTCCTGCCATTCAAGGGCTTTGGAGAATAGCTTGACTGCCTCTTCTTTGGGGCAGCCCCTGAGATACTGGAAGACTGCTATCATGTTTCCCCTAGTCCTTCTTTTCATTAGACTAGATCCATGATGGCAAACCTATGGCACGCATGCTGAAAGTGGCACGCAGAGCCATTTCCCCCGGCACGTGAGAGGTTGCCTGGAAGAGCCCCACTGCGCATGCTTGTGCGCGCCGCCTGACAGCTGACTGTTGGGTACCTGGTGCACATGCACAAGGGGCGGGAGGGTGCATGGGAGACGTGCGTGCATGCGCAGACACGCATAGCGCGCGAGGGGGGATCACACGTGCATGTGCAGGAGGCATTGCTGGGGCAGCACGCATTGCCTTCTGGGTGCTGGCATGCGAGCATGTGCAAGCGAGCACATGCACAATTATCAGCATGGGAGCCCAAAAAGGTTAGCCCCCATTGGACTAGACGTACCCAATCCCAGCAACCATTCTTCCTATGTTTTCGCCTCCAGCCCCTTTTTGTGGCTCTTGTCTGCACTCTTTCTAGAGTCCCGACATCTTTTTCATGTCGTAGCGACCAAAGGTAGATGCAGATGTTTCAAGTGGAGCCTTAACATTATAAATTGGCATGAACACTTCACGTGGTCTTGATTCTCTCCCTCTGTTTATGCAGCCTAGAACTGGGTTGGCTTTTTGGGCAGTTGCTGCACACGGCTGGCTCCCAGTTCAGTGGTTGTCCATTAGGACGGCGGTCACCAACCGGAGGGCCATGGCCCACTGGTGGGCTGCAGAGAAATCTCACCTGCAGAGCAACCCCCAAAGCAATTAATCCAGGCTGCGCAGAAACAGAAGGCTGTGCCGTCCACATGGCCCGCAGGAACGCTCCCCGCCCACTCACTCCTTCCCCAGCAAATTTGTCTGCTAAAATTGGTATTTGTCTTTTTTCCAACCATCATCTGTTCTGCTCTGCCAGGAGATTTAGATTAGCTAGGAAGCAGGAAATGGTTGGATTTCTTGCTTTGTAGCTGGTCTTTAGATCTTCAGCTCTGCTTTTAAGCAGAGCCAAATCTCCCTTAGGACTGAAGGTTCAGTTATTCAGTGCAGACTCACGGTAAGCAAATTTTATCTGACAGACTGAGCTAGCCGATGGCAGATAGACAAATTATTCAATGGTTCTGTGAGCAACTCAATCTGCCTGCCTGCTTTACCTGATTTTGGGAAAAAGTTGTGTTTTTTTCTTATAAAAAATTCAATATTTAGATAAATATTTGTAATATTTACATACAAGCCATGCCCAGCTTTATTAAAACAAAAAACTTGGCATGTCTGTGAGATTTCGAAAGGAAAGTTTCCTCCCAGAACTCCCACAATACCCAATCAACACCCACCCATTTTCTCCCACATCATCAATCATGTGAACCAATCACCCCTCAACTACAATTCTTGCTGCCCACAAAGAATGACCTTGACAGTCTTACGTATCTGTTATATCGATTAAAAATTACTCCGACACCAACAAACCCCCCTTCCATCCTCTGTATCAGTGTGGCAACTTTTCATAGGGATTCCAAAGCTGACATCTGGGAGACAAAGTCCACAGATTCTGACCGGGGAATTCTGGGAATTGCCAGATGCATTAAGTTGCATCTTAAAGTCACCAAAATCGAAAAACTACTTTGGACCAATGCCATCAAATTTCTTACACACCGGATTTTGATTTAGTTACAAGAGGGGCATGTATACATGCACTAGTATATTAACCATTAAACAGACTAAGCACATGTTTATCGCACCAGTTCCAAAGGGGGCACCACAAAACCTTTTATCCAGCCTAAACTTGGCCTCGTTTGTACAGTATATACAAAGGGGGGGGGCACCAAGATTTGTCAGTACTTCGGGCACCAGTGAGCCTTAATCCGCGTCTGTATGCATGCTTACATATATGCCTTTACACACACACACATATACACACCCATACACAGATACAAACCCTTTGCCACCAATTTGTCTTCTCTCAATAGATAATATGGCTAATCTGACAAAAGCAAGATCTTAGCTAGGAAACTGCCAGGTAGCAAGTTTTGTTTTTCCTAATTTTTCCTTTTTTTCTTCTTCTAAAGAATCTGAAACCATTACAACAGTAAAACTGCCTTTCCCTTCCGTTAGGGAAGGAAATTGTGGGCATCTTCCGGAGATAATAAAGCTTGATTTATACAAGAAGATCTGGCAGGAAAAGGTCTAGCATACCATGAGTTCGTCCCCACTATTGTCCTCTGGGATAAAATAAAACAAAACAAATAGTCCTGTTGGCATCCAAGCAGGGGTCTTGGGAAATGAGGGCACCTGGCCTGGAAACCTCTGGATTTGATAAAACCTTTTTGATGCCTGCTTTAAAGTTCTGAGCAGAAGAACATCTTTAGAGACTGCAAAGGTAATCCTCGGCTTATAACCATTCGTTTAGGGACTGAAGTTTCTTTTCTTTTTTTAAATACTTTTTATTAAACTTTTACACTTTTAAAAACAAATCGTATATACAATTTTTGCAGTCAGTTGTGGCATCGACTTTTACATTTTCCATTTACATACATACATACATACATACATACATACATACATACACACATGCATACATCATTTACATCTATATTTTGCATTACCTTTTATTCCTATTATCTAACCAAATATCCATTCTTCCCAGACCGTATAGCATTTATTCTTTTTCTTCCTTCTCCTGCAATTCTATTGTAAGTTTATTCATTTCTGCACAATCCATAATTTTCTTTATAATATTATCTATTATTTTTATAATTTAAATAATAATAAGTCTTTGTTGATTAGCCCTTGGGTCATATCAAAGTGCAAAGTTCCAGCAACAATTTGTTACCAACATTTAATAAAAGCAATTCAAAATTAAATTTGATAAAATACAATTTAAAATGGAACCTACATAAAATACGATTTAAGATGAAATAGTAATAAAATACAATCCAAAATAAAATTGTAATAATGTACAATAATTTAAGATATACATAAAATATAATAACTATAATATAAAATATTATATTTCAGAGTCGCTCTTGCAATCTACCTCTATTTCTAATTTCGAATTTGGGGCATGCGTTATTCTAGCTGCTGTCAGTCATATGTGCTTTTATATATTCAATGTTTTTCTTGTATTCACCTTTGATTATCCCTAATAAGAACATTTAATGAGTGAAGTTTCAAGGCCCTGAAAAAGCGACTTATGACCGTTTTTCACACCTACAACTGTGGCAGCATCTCCATGGTCAGGGGATTAAAACTTGGCAACTGGTTTGTATTTACGATGGTCACAGCATCCTGGGGTCCCATAATCCCTTTCCCAACCTTCTGACACGTCAACAGGAAAGCCAGGTTCACTTAACAACCAGGTAGCTAATAACTGCGGGGACTCACTTAACAATGGTGGCAGGAAAGGTAGTCAGAAAGAACAAAGCCCATGCAACTGTCTTGCTTAGCAACAGCTGAATTGTGGGTCGTAAGTCAAGACCAATTTCTATATAACACATAACAGATAATCAGAGTTGGAAGGGACCTTGTGGGTCATCTAGTCCAACCTCCCATCCAAGCAGGAGACCCTACACCATTTCTGACAAATGGCAGTCCAGTCTCTTCTTGAAAGTCCATTCTGAAAGTGTAGAGCTGAAGAAGCTCCTTGGATGAGAAGCGAAACATCTTCAAAAGAAAAAAACAGGAAAGTCCAGGTGCCTCTTGAAAAAAAAGCACCTCTGTGACACCCACGACCTGGATGACTGAGAATCTCCACAGAGATTTTCCTTTCCTTTTCTTCCTCTTTTCTTCCTTTATTTTCCTTCCCTTCCCCTTTTCTTCCTTTCTTTTTCCTTTCCTTCCCATTTTCTTCCTTTCTTTTTCCTTTCCTTCCTGTTTTCTTCCTTTCTTTTTCCTTTCCTTCCCTTCCCTTCCTCTTTATTTCCTCCTTTCCTTCCCTTTCTTTTCCCTTCCCTTCCTTTTTTCCTTTCTTTTTCCTTTCCTTCCCTTCCCTTCCTCTTTTCCTTCCCTTCCTCTTCTTCCTTTCTTTTCCTTTCCTTCCCTTTTCTTCCTCTTTTCCTTCCCTTCTCTTACTTTCCTTTCCTTTTCTTCAACTTCCTCTTTTCTCCCTTTCTTTTTCCTTTCCTTTGCATTCCTTCCTTCCCAAAAGGTGCTTTTCTTCAAGAAGCAACCAGATTTTCTTGCTTTTTCTGTGGAAGACATTTTGCTTCTCATCCAAGAAGCTTCCTCAGCTCTGACTGGAGAATTGAAAAATCCTTCCATTCCCTCGCTATCCAGTCAGAACTGAAAAATCTTCTTGGATGAGAAGCAAAATGTCTTCCAAAGCAAAAAAAACAAGACAATCCAGTTGCCTCCTGGAAAAAAAAAGCACCTCTGGGACAGCCGATGACCTGACAGGAGAATCTCCTCAGGCATTTGTTTACGTCCCTTTTGCAAGAAGTGCATCAACAGGAGGAGGAAACCAGGCCATGTCCTGGCAGACGCCTCCTGTCTCCAAAATGCCATTTGTGTCATTTCCTGTCATCCACCAAGCATTCACAGATTTATTTTCGAGACTGGCCTTTTCAAGCCCCCCAGATCTTCCCTGGCAGCCGAAAACCGCTGAAATGAACCTTGGATCAACTGAGTGGTTCTCGACTTACAACCTATCTGTCAACTAAGAAGATACTCCTTTGGTCTTTTTAGCTGCCAGCAGAAAGGGAGTGGGGTAAAACAGTGCATTCCTCAAGTGCCTAGATAATCACCCTGGCAGCCCAAAGTTGTTGGAGTGCAAGAATATTATTGGAAAGCCTGATTGATGACTCTTGGCTATGGATGTGTCCCATTGGAGAATGTACATCCAAGCGGTGGAGGGAAGACCAGGGTCTAGGGGGAAATTAATGATGTCTCTTAGAGTCAGCTGCATCCAGCTAACACCAACATGGCCACTTCGAATAAATCAATTTTCTTTTCCCAGAGAGATGAGGCTAGAGACTTATGATTTGAATGGGGGTGGATTTGTTGGAGTCCTGACGCTATCATTTAGTGACCGTTCCAAGTTGAAAAAAGTGACTGTTTTTTACATTTCCAACCATTGCAGCATCCCGTTATCGCCTGATTAAAATTTGGACGTTTGGCAACGGGTTCACACTTAAGACGGTCACAGTGTCCCGGGGGCACGTAATTGGAGGGGTGTGCCAAAAATTAATAATAATAAATAATTTTAGAGCTTAGGTGGCAGAAATCAAAAGGAATTTGCCAGCCCCGAAATGAATTTGTACATATAATTTGGGTGTGCAAATCGCTTTGTCTAGGTCGTCCTCGTCTTACGACCATAACTGAGACCAAAATGTCTGGTGCAGAGGGAGACCATTGTTAAGTGAGTTTTGTTCCCGTTTTATGGCCTTTCTTGCCATTGTTGTTAAGCAAACCACTGCAGTTGTTAGTCACACCTTCTGTCAGGATTCCGGCAGCGATCCCCATTTAAATCATTAGTCTTGAGCCAAACTTCCCAAAAGGATTTATTGGGTGTTAACATATCCAGCACTGCCTGGGTGTAGCTGTTCTGACCAAGGCTCCCAAGACCGTAATTACGCACATGCTTATTTTAAAAATAAGTCTTGTTTTATTGCAACGCTGGGAATTGTTTTCATTCCCAGTCGATAATGAATCTCAAACAGTCCCTCAAGATCAGCATCCACCTTTCTTCCCTGTGAAGTGCTGCCAATAACAGAAGTGTCCAATGAACTAGAAAAGAAACCAACCGAAATACAAAGAGCTTCAAGGTTGAATCCGAACAGAGCAAACGACTTTGCTTCCTGCAAAGGTTTCTGTACCTTTGCCTGTCCTTTATCCCTTATGGGAGGGACAATTACACCTTCCAGCCTTAGTCCCGAGTTGCCCCTTTTGTTTCAGCAGCTCTGTACATACATGCACTCGGAACAGGCTCCCCTTGTTCCTCTGCCTCACTGCTGCCAGACTCCAGAGGCTCCGGAGTCAGCACCACCACTCCCAAGATGGCCCATCTCTGCATCGGGATGCAGGACCCTTGTCCGAGTCCTCCCCAGACTCCTGGACAGGTCCCTTTTCTTCCTCTGATGCACTGGCTGCCAGCGGAACCACAACAGCAGCCGACTCTGAGGTACATCATTGTCACCCTTGATCCTGGTTTTCCTTTATCCCCTGGGGTGTATCATAATCCATTATCCTCCAATGGGACACATCCATAGCCAAGAGTCATCATCATGTTCTCCAGTAAGAATTTTGCCTTCTTCTTCTTCTTGCTTGTGGTCTGTCCTGTCTGATCTGTCATCTTGAGAGTCTTATGCAGTGAAGACTGCGTCCGCTCAGCCAGGAGCTGGCAGCAGGGGTGAGGCTGACGAGGGCAGTCCAATCCTCGAGTCGTCCTGCCAGCGAGCTGGATGAGTGCAGTCATCTACCAGGAGTGTGGTGCGCTGTCTGTATTTCCACCGACAGCGGTCGCATCGCTGTCTGATCTCTGACAGTTTCCACTGGTGCAAAGGCATGCCTGGCAAGACGCCGACTCCAGTGGCGGAGTCGAATTAAAGGCGGACACCAGTCCTTTCGGGGAGGTTCGCAGCCAGAGGGATGAGATTGTAGAGGTGGCAACATGTTTAGTGAGTCTGCCTGCAGGCTGTTGCTCTTCCATTGTTTTTGAGCCAGGCATTCCGGACTGGAGGTTCCTGTTTCTCTGAGGAGAAGGCTTGTGCCGTCCTGAATAGAAAAGGCTTCCTCCTGCGTTTTGAGGCGCTTGGTCTAGGGAGGGCAGCGTGCAGTCTTGGTCGTGGAGGGGATTGGTGTTCCTAACCCGCTGTCAGCGGTTCAGTGTCTGCCTGTCTTGATAGCGGACTTCGTCGTTCTGATGGTGATGGGGTGGAATGCCTGACTAGTAGCATGGAGCTGGTGGGTGGGTTTGGTTTCAGGCAGCCTGTGATGGTGGCGGAGAGGCAGGAGTTGAGTGTGGGTGTCAACAGCTCTCCTTGGATGTGAGCGACGCTAGCGCCCCAACAAGCAGCAGCACGTATTCGCTGGAGGCGTAAGACAAGGGCGGGATGGGCGGTGGACGCGGAGGGTGGTAAAATCGCTTCCCCAGTCTATGGCCGCGATAGTTCTGCGTAAGCAAGTCAACATCTGGCAGATTGCTTTCGCCAGCTAGCATATCAATGCATGTGTGAACGGAGAGGCTTGAGTGAGCGGTCGAGTTTCACTCCGATGGTAAGTTGGAGTAGCAGCAGAATGGAAGATCGGTTCGCTTGAAGTTTTGACATGGAGTTGGCGGTCCCTGCGTTCCTTGTTGTTCAGCAGGTGGAAGCACAGAGGAAGGCATGGTCTTGCTTTGTGGTGCCCATTAAGTTTTTAGACCGGGCCGCATTGGTGGTTAGTAGGTCTGCAGGTCCTGCATATCTTGGTGTTGAGGGTGTGTTCAGCAGCTTCTTCAAAGAGCGAAGTTTTGAGTGGAGAGATGTAACGCAGGTCATCATAGGCGTAGGCAAATATTTACAGCTGCTGATGTGGCGTGATATCTGCTGGTGTACAGGTTGAAGGAGTGCCGGTGCGGCAGAACCGAGCCTTGGGGGACGCCCGTTCTTTGAGGGCGCTGGTTCTGTTGCGCTCGAATGGTCCGTCGAGATGGATTAACTTTGAAGGGCAGCGTCCTGAATCGATGTTTGTGATTGCTTGGACCATGCTGTCTGTCTTGTAGTGCTTGATGGGAGCTTGAGGGTTAAGTCCTCGATGCCAGACTGTGTCGTAGGCAGCAATCGACGAGGTCAATGAATACAGCTCCGCAATTCTCTTCCTGCGTCCTCGAAAGCAGCTTCGATTTGTTGGTTTGCGTGCAAGCCTTTGGTGCTTCAGTGCTGACGCCGCTTTCCTGAAGCCTGCTTGTTCATCTGGTCTCCTGACCTGAGTCTGAGAATTTTGCCCAGCAGAAACTTCAGTCACCTATCCTATTACTATCTTTGCAAAACTATGTTAAGGAATGCACTTTCGATTTCCAAACTGCTCTCCCAAACCCCTTCCCCCCCCCTTCTCTTGGCAACTCTCTAAAAAGACCACAGAAATATTTTATGAGTTGACATTGTCATTAATTACTTTGCCAGTCAGGAGGACGCAAAAGGGAATCACCTAACCCCTGGGACATTGCTACCATCATAAATATGAGTCAGTGGCCAAGCCACGTGATTTTGATCATGTGACCACGGGAGGGGGGTGCTGCAGCGGTCGTAAGTGTGAAAAATGGCCATGCCACTTCCCCCCCCCGCTCTCCTCACTTCAAACGCTCACTTGAAGGAGCTTTTGCAAGTTATTTATTACCTGCAAATAAATAAATAACTGTTTTCTCCTTGCCAAGAAAACCATGGCGGATATTGTCCTGAAGGAATTCCAAGCTGAGCTCATTTCCAATGCCACTTTTCTTTTCTTTTTTTGAAAAAAAATATTGAATAAACATTAAAACAGTTGCACACAATGCAACTTTCGTGGCAATTATTTTGTCATACATACTATAACACGTAACAACTCATCTCTTCCTTATTCTAGATCACTAAGTTTGGTGCTATTTACACATATATTTTCCTATTTACAACATGATTTCCTTGCACCTTCTTTTTACATAGTCATTATATCCACTATATTACATTGTCTTTAGCTTAAAAATCTTCCACCTTCAGTCTTATAAAGCATCACAATTTTTTAAATTCCGACTTCCTTTCTTTGAGTCGAACCATTGATACATTTTGTTCCAGACTTCATAATATTTGGTCTCACCCTTATCTTTAATTTCTAACGTTAGCCTGCACAGACCAAATTTTTCTTTATTATTTCACTTTCCTCAGGGATATTCCCATTCATCCAATTTTGGGCACAGACCAATCTTGCAGCAGTTATAACATGCAACATTAAATATATCCTTTACTACATGTTCCTTCTATAATTCCCACTAGGAACAATTCTGGTCTGAACTCTACTTTTTGGCAGAGCATCTCTTCCAGCTGTATCTGAATCTGCCACCAAAAGTCTTTAGCTTTGGTGCATGACCACCACATGCGATAATATGTCCCTAACACTGTGTTACATTTCCAACATTGAGGTGATACGTTTTTTGCTCATTTTTGCCAGTCTTGTTGGATTCCCACTTTTCTAAAGCAAATGGATCACTTATCCAACCTGAAATAATTTTCCTCAACATTTGCAGAAGGAAGTTTTGCAAAAACGAGGGGAAAATCAGTTTGCAAAGCCCAAACCTGCAGCTTTTATCAACAAAGAAGGAAAGAGGAAGAAAACTGCTTCACCCAGGCTGGCTGACGTCACTTCCCTTCAGGATTCAATCAGCTGAAGACACACACACACCAGCCAAAGTATACAAGGACGTAGGCAGCTTTGCACACACGCAAAGACTGAACTTGGAAGCAGCACACACCCGTTTGGCCCGTTCTCAAATTCCCACCCATCTTTTTGGACTCAAAAGTTCTCCTTAGACCTGGAACAAAGACAATGAAGTGTGTGCTGCACCCACACAAAAACACACCGAGGTTTTTCCTTTGTTCCCATTCACAGAAGAAGAAGAAAAACGTGCTTTTGGGCGGTAAGGACAAAATCCAGATGTTCCTTCCACTTTTCTCCAAACTGCATGCAGGCCAATACATGTTTTCTTTTGATTCCTTTTAGCAGAAGGACAAGAAAAGATTTTTTTTGGCGGGGAGGGGGGGGAAGATACGGACAAAATCCAGCTGTGTTTTTCCTCCTTCCCCCAAAGACGCTTGTCTTGCACTTTTGCACACTCCGGCCCAGAAGTTCTCTTTCGTTTACATCCTCAGAAGAACAAGACATATTTTGTAGCAGGGCAAAATCCAGGTGTATTTTGTCCGCCTTTCTCCAAAGGGAAAACGTTCGATTTGCAAACACACACACACATACACACACACCCCAACTCACACTTTTGCAGACCAAGCCGACACATGTCCCAGCCATCTGTTCTGTCCAACTGGTTCCTCTGACAGGCTGCATTTCCATCACAACACAACAGCCTGACAATTACACGCCTGCTTTTTTTTATAAGCAATGAAACCAGCTGGCCAACTTTGAGGCCACTTGCCACATAGGTGACTTCAAATCCTTTTGTTTGGGCAAAAAAGGAAGGGGGGGAGGAATCTAGGAGCAGATTTCCTGGGATCAAGACCATGTGTACAGAGGGATTAAGGGAAGGGAAAACACTCCCTTGGAAGCTGCCTGGGAGACTTTTGAGTGACTGACCAGGAGACGGGGAGTTCTAGTCCCAACTTTAGGCAGGGGAGCCAGCTGGGTGCCGGTGGGCCAGTGCCTGTCTCTCACCTCACAGGCGTTGAACCCACCTCACGGAGTGGTTGTTGTGGGGAAAAATAGGAAGAGAAAGGTGTGTTGGATATGTTCACCGTCTGGAGTTATTGCAGAAATAATAAAGGCAGGTTACTTGGAAGGTAAGTAGGTAGGTAGGTAAGGCAAGCAGGAAGTAGATAGACGGACAAACAGAGTTAGAGAGATAGAGATATATAGAGAGAAGGAGATATATATGAGGGATGGAGAGAGAGAGGGAGATGGAGGTAGGTAGGTAGGTAGATAGATAGATAGATAGATAGATAGATAGATAGATAGATAGATAGATAGATAGATAGATAGATAGATAGATGGATGGATGGATGGATGGGAGGTAGATAGAGAGATAGATCTCTGCTTCATGGCAGCCCCTCAAATCCTGGAAGGCTGCTCTGCTGTCTCCCCCTCTAGTCCTTCTTTTCTCTAGCCCAATTTTTGCAACCGTTCTTCATACATTTTTGTCTCCAGGCCTGGAATCATCTTAGCTTCTCTTCTCTGAATCCAGATGCTTTGAGTTTAAATGCTGGCTTTAAAGAGACAAAGAGCTCATTCAGCAGGGAAGGAATATGTGCAGGCACACACCTGCCCCTGCACACACACACACACACACACAGTTGCAGAGTTCACCCCAAGTTCACACTGCAGAGTATGGCTGTGTGGGCACAGCTGCCATGGAGCAGGTGGGAGCCCGGTTCAACTGGCAGGGTTTGTTTGTGGTATCCCCTGGGTGAGACTTCGATGACCCTCAGATGCTTCAAATTCTTTCCATTTTTTTTCCAGCAAAAACCAAGGCTGATTTCACAGAATTATAGAATATCAGAGCCGGAAGGGACCTTGGAGGTCTTCTAGTCCAACCCCCTGGTCAAGCAGGAGATCTGTGTCTTTTCAGACAAATGGCTGTCCAATCTCTTCTTAAAAGCCTCCGGTGATGGAGCTCCCACAACTTCTGGTGGCAGGCTGTTCCACTGGTTAATTGTTTCTCACTGCCAGGAAATTGCTCCTTAGTTCCAGGTTGCTTCTCTCCTGGATTAGTTTCCATCCAGTCCTCCTTTTTCTGCCTTGGGGGCGGGGGCTGGCTTTGGAGAACAGCTTGACCCCCTTCCTCCTCTCTGGGGCAGCCCCTCAAATATTGGAAGGCTGCTGTCATCCCTAGTCCTTTTCATTAAACGAGACCTACCCAATTCCAGCAACTGGTTTTCATTTCTTTCAGCCTCCACTTCCCTGATCATATTTGTTGCGCTTCTCTGCACCAGGAAGGAAGGAAGGAAGGAAGGAAGGAAGGAGGAGAGGAAGGGAGGAAGGAAGGAGGGAGGGAGGGAAGGAAGGGGTGGGGAGAAGAGGAGAAGGAAAGGGAAACAAGGGGAAAGAAAGGGAAGAAAGGAAGGTAGGAAGGAAGGAAAAGATCATGGCTAGGACAGGAGGAAAAAGGTCTGCAAACATGCTCCTAATTTGTTCACTATTAACAACAAGTCCATGTCAAAACTCCTTGATTTTTATGTTTTAACAGTGCCAGTGGGGGCCATGGGCTACTTGTGCAAAAAGGAGCCAAGAAGAACCCCCAGTAGAGACTCCACTCTTGCCCCATTCCTGCTCCTGACAGCACCTGCTCAGATCAGTGGATTAAAAGGGATTTTCCATTCCTCCAAAATAGACCCCAAATGCCTATATAGAGGTCCCCAAACTTGGCAACTTTAAGGCTTGTGGACTATGCTATGCTGGCTGGAGAATTCTGGGAGTTGAAGTCCACCAGTCTTAAAATGGCCAAGTTTGGGGACCCCATTTGCCTAGAAAGACCCTGTAAACGTGTCGAGGATTTTCAAAGAGCCGGATGCACAAAATCTTAACTTTGCAATTGAACACAGCTGTTGGCTCCTCCAGCTTTCCAACAACCACAAACGAGAGGCGACAACTCGCCCACAAAAACTGGGACTCTTGCTATTTTGGGGATAAACTTCCTAGGCTGAGAAGTATATTTTGCGGATCTCGAACAGAATAAGCGGCCAGAAAAATGACGACAATATTTAGAGTTACAAAAGGGACAAAATTAGGGACAGACTTCAGATAAGCCACATGGTTCCTACAGCTACGTGGCTGTTTGTTCCCAGTGGAAAACAAATAAATGGAAAGAGCCTAGATGATTTTTTTGGGTTATTTGCAAGGCTTCACAGCTGGAAAAGAGACTAGTTGTCTTCAACGTACAACCACAATTTGAGCCCAAAATTGATGTTGCGAAGGGAGAAATTTGTGAATTTGCCCCACTTTACGACTTTTCTCACCCAATTTCTTCAGTGAATCACTGCACTTCTTGATTTAGTAACACAGGTCGTTCAGCCCACCTACAGGGACAAGACCACAGCTGAGTCAGTTTCAGGGGTGAAGCCTAAAAACCAGGAGATGGTGAGTTCTAGTCCTGCCTTAGGCATGAAAGCCACTGGGTGACTTTGGGCCAATCACCAGGAGTCGGTGAGTGTCCTTAGTGTGAACCAAATTTAGCTATATTTCCATTTCTTTCTTTTTTTTAAATGCATACCTGTAATTTCTTTAAATTACTATTCCCTCCTCCTTTTCTGTGCTTTTTATAACGTTGGAAACTTATGATGAGAAGGCATTTTTTTAGACTGTAACAAACCTCAAAACCTCCCAAAATAACAGACTTCCTGGTAGTTCTCCCAACTGGAGAATCCTACCCTGAGGAACATTGCGTGGCAAGTAATATTTTTAGCAAAACTTTACACCTTCCCACTGCAACTCCTCTTACAATGTCCCTGGAGTAAAATAGAGCTAGAAGGCTGCTTCCTATCCTTCAACTTCCCACTCTCCAAAATAATTTATTTCATAAACGTTTTAAGAAGCAGAGAATTGTTAATGAAACCACAAAGCCCATCAGCATATGGTCTGCAT
The DNA here is from genome assembly GCA_004320025.1 of Laticauda laticaudata. NCBI lineage: Eukaryota > Metazoa > Chordata > Lepidosauria > Squamata > Elapidae > Laticauda > Laticauda laticaudata. The sequence continues at coordinate 68,558 of BHFT01004936.1, forward strand.
TCTCCCTCTTCCAAAGCAGGCTTCATCACTTAAGGGCATGAATCAGAAAAACAGAGTTGGAAGGGACATTAGAGATCTTCTAGTCCTACCCTCTTGCTCAATGTTGTGGTTCGCCGGCAGCAGGTGCAGACGGATGAGGTCTCGGAGAGCGAGGACTCGGATGAGGGGCCTACGGGTGAGGCAGGGATGGGACCAGGACCATCAGGGAGGGGAGCGCTGCCTTGGGAGATTGTGGAGGCTGGCAGCAGTGAGGAAGAGGCCCCCGAGGAGCCTGGGCCTAGTGTGCGTGTGTGCAGGGCTCCTCGAAGGAAAGAGCAGCTGCAGCAGCATGGGCGAGTAAGGCTGCAAGGTAATGGCTCCTCTCTTAAGAGATAAAAGCCAGCTGAGAAACCAGAGCTCTTTGCAGGAAGCAAAGAAGTTTGATACTCGAGTCTGGTGGACATTCAGAATATCTTGGTTGGTGTTTGGAGACTCTTTGATTTATTGTTCAGGAACTTTATCTGTTGTTCTTGACAGCCTTGCAAAAACTTAGCCAGGCTCTTCCTTATCAGAGCTAATGAGTTGGAAGGAGCCTTTTATCCATGAAGGAACGGGATTCGTAAATGAAACAGTAAAAGGTTGTGTTGGTACCTTTGTCTCGTGTTTGCTTTCTGGGAACCAGGTTTGGGTCACAACACTCAAGCAGGAAACCCTATATCCCATTTCAGACCAATGGCTCTCCAATCTCTTCTTGAAACCCTCCAGTGATGGAGAAACCACAACTTCTGGTGGCAAGTTGTTCCACTGGCTAATTGTTCCAACTGTCAGGAAATTTCTCTTTAATTCCAGGTTGCTTCTCTCCTCCATTAGTTTTCATCCATTGCTTGTCCTGCCTCCTGGAAAATACGTTGACTCCCTCTTGTTTGTGGTTGCCCCTCAAATATTGGAAGACTGCTATTATGTCACCCCTACTCCTTCTTTTCATGAGACATACCCAATTCCTGCAACCATTCTTCATATATTTTAGTCTCCAGGCCTTCAATCATCTTTTGTTGCTCTTCTCTGCCCTTTTTCTAGAGTCCCAACATATTTCTTTTTATAATATGGTGACCAAAAGTGCATGCAATAGTCCTGGTATCCGGTCTTACCAAGGCCTTATAAAATGGTATGAACACTTCATGTGATCCCGATTCTCTCTCTCTCTTAATGCAGCTTAGGATTGCATTGGCTTTTGGGGCAGTTGCTGGTCTTCAACTGATTGTCCACTGGGACTCCAAGATCCTTCTCACAGTCACTACTGTTGAGCCAGGTTTCACACAACCTGCATCTGTACCTTTGGGTTTTCTTGCCTAAGTGTATAACTTTTCCTTTTCTCTCCATTAGTGGAAGCGATGTTTCATGAAGAGAAGGACCAGGGGAGACAGGAGAGCAGCCTTCCAATCTCTCAGGGGCTGCCCCAAAGAAGGGGGAGTCCAGCTGTTCTCCAAAGCCCCAGAAGGCAGGACAAGAAGCAATAAGGATGGAAACTCACCAAGCAGAGAAGCAACTAAGGAGAAATTACCTGACAGTTAGAACAATTAACCAGTGGAACTGCTTGCCTCCAGAAGTTGCAAATGCTCCAACACGGGAAGTTTTTAAGAAGAGACTGGACAACCATTTGTCTGTAGTGGTGTAGGGTTTCCTGCCTTGGCAGAGGGTTGGACTAGAAGACCTCCAGGGTCCCTTCCAACTCTGTTAGAATAAGTTGCTTATTGCTTCTAATATTCTATTAGAATAGAATATCAAGGAGGGAAACAACTTAGAACTAAGGAGAGATTTCCTAACAATGAGAACAATTAATCAGCGGAACAACTTGCCACCAGAAGTTGTGAAAGCTCCAACACTGGAAGTTTTTAAAAAGATGTTGAATAATCATTTGTCTGCAATGGTTGAGGGTTTCCTGAAAAGTGGGACAGCAGGTTTCCTGAGCAGGAGGTTTCCTGAACAGGGGGCTGGACTAGATGACCTCCAAGGTCCCTTCTGTTATCTCAGGAAACAAAGGGTAATACGGAGGCGGCCTCGCCAGATGTTTCAGGACTAAGGCGCCGTAACTGAGAACCACTTCCGAGGGGAGGAAACCAGGGCCAAGGTTCATCCAAAGCAGGGAAATGAGTTTTATGGCCAGAAACTCGGCCCACGTACTCCAAAGCCAGCCGTCAAAGAGTCAAGGACAAAGCTGGAGAGATAAGGAGGCTTTTCCTGCAGATCCCAAAGAAGCTCCCCTTAACAAAGAAGATCAGCTGAAGGCGAGGCCAAGCCTCGACTTCTGTTTTTATCAACTGAAGAAGAGTTTGGGGTTATGGAAGATCTGCAGGAAAAGGAGCAAGTTTCCAAGAAGACCGGGGACCCCTCCAACTCTTTTTCAAAGAGGATGAGGAGGGGAGCAGACAAAACTCTAGAAAGAAGGGAGGAAAAACGGAGAAAGAGGGAACCTAGTTGCATGCATCAGCTTCTCAACTTCGAGAAACGCCATTGGTCTCAGAGAAACATTTCAGAAACAAGTAAAATTGAAAGTGGCTTTCTCACTGAAAGAATCAATCTTTTTTCCTTTCCATACTGGCTACCCTTAACTTCTTTCCTTCCTTCCTCCCTTCCTTTTGCCCTCCCTCCCTCCTTCCTTCCTTTTTTGCTTCCATCCTTCCTTTTTGCCTGCCTCTTTTCTTCTATCTTTCTTTCCTTCCTTCCTGTCTTCCCTTTGTCCTTCCTTCTATCTTTCCCTTTCTCTCTTCTTTCTTACCTTTGTTCCCTCCTCCATCTAACTTCCCTCCTTCTTTCTTTCCCCTTTCCTTCCTTCATCCCTCTGTCCCCTTCCTTCCTTCTTCTTTCTCTTCCTCCGACCCTCCCTTGTCTTTTAACTTACTTACTTCCTTTTCTTCCTTCCCTCTTTCCTTCCTTCATCTGTCTGTCCCCTTCCCTTCTCCTTTCTTTTCTTCTTCTTTCCCTTCCTCCCAACGTCCTCTTTTAACTTCCCTCCTTCTCTTTCTTTCCCCTTTCCTTCCTTCATCCCTCTGTCCCCTTCTTTCCTTCCTTCTTCTCTTCCTCCCCTTTCTTTTCCTAATTTGCTACGAAGTCTATAAAATCTGGACCTGTCAAAAGTACCCAAGGAAACAACCCCAAAAGAAGCAACAAATGAGTTGCTATTATTCCCTTTTTCCCCAAAAAAATATTTGGATGAAACATTTGCACATGAATAAATGAATAAAGCCCCATGTCTTCCTTTGGACAGGAGATCCAGAGGGAAAGGAAGTAATTCCAATTCACCAAAGAGTTTTCTTTTATTCAAAGCAAAAAAACTTTTTTCAAGGAGAATGAAAAGCTACCAACAAAGGGAAGGATCAGAAGAAATCTGGCTCTTTTCATTCCTCCTCCTCTTTTCAAGGCCAGCGAGATCTGAAAGAAAACATGCTTTCAAAGACAAGCATATTCAGCAACTCTCTTCTTAATTCTTAATGCCCCCCTTTTAAAACAACAGCATCAAAGGATGGCTTAGGATAGAAGCCTTTACCTGTCCCACTGGTGTGAAAGGGGGAGAGGAGCGGAGGAAGAGGGGAGAGAAAGACAGAGAAAGGAAGATAATGGATGCATGGATGGTAGATGGATAGATAGATAGATAGATAGATAGATAGATAGATAGATAGATAGATAGATAGATAGATAGATAGAGGGACAAAGACAAAAATATAGACAGAAAAGATGGGGGAGAGATAGAGAAACAAATAGGATGGATGGATGGATGGATGGGTGGGTGGATGGATGGACAAAGACAAAGACAAAAAGATAGAAAGATGGGGGGAGAGAGAAACAAATAGGATAGATGGATGGATGGATGGATGGATGGATATGAGAGAGAGAGAAAGACAAAAAGATAGACAGAAAGATATGGAGAGAGAAACAAATGGGATAGATAGATGGATAGAGGGAGAGAGGGAAAGAGAGATAGAGACAAACAGACAGGGATAGATAAAGGAGAGAGAAAGACAGACAGACAGGCTGACTGGGTGGATGGATGAGTGGATGGAGGGATGGAGGGATGAAGACAGACAAAGAAAGAGATAAGGCAGAGAGAGAGAGATAAGAGAGAGGGAGAGACAAAAAGATAGACAGACAGGACAGAGAGAGAGAGAGAGGTAAGTAGTAGGTTTATTTATTTATTTTATTTAGCATATGGCAAATCCATGGACTTATAGTGGTTCAAATGTTAATGTCCAGCCCACCCAGCCATTCAAGGAGAGGGTGNTTCAAATGTTAATGTCCAGCCCACCCAGCCATTCAAGGAGAGGGTGGTCTATGTTGAAAAAACTCAGACGTTGGGCTGGTATGAGCTCTTGATGGACATCCAGACACAATGGGATGGATATTTTGTTGAGGGGCACCTCAGAAACACAGAGGGGTAGAGACAAGACCCCACTTAGACAAGGAGTCCTGGCAGACACCATGCTGGGTACGGATCCTGCTCAGAGTTGAGCAAGGCTAGCGAGGAAGGTCAAAACCTGTGCACCTTTTCTGTGCAGGGTCATCAGATGGGACTCAGTTTGTAAAGCAGGTGGCAGGTAGAGACAGGTGACTGATGACAAAAGGAAATATTTAAAGAAACAGCGTTCTCACCTTCATCACCCCAAGTACAAGTCATCCTTGTTTTGTGGAGGTTCAAATTTACAACGGCACTGACAAAAGTGACCATTTTTAACCCTCACTGCCATAAGTTAAATTATTAACTTATGACCTTGGGGAGGGGGGGGTCACACAATCCAACAGACTTCCATTTATGGCGGTGGCATGCTCTGGGCTCATGCCATCCCCTTTACCGTCAACAGGGAAGCCGTATTCACTTTAACAACTGTGTGACTAACCACGGCACTGATTCACTGAGTGACCGTGGAGAGAGAGGTCGTAAAAGGAGGTCAAAATTCTGTTAAACCTATTACGTATGCCAGAATCAGCTTGCTGTTCTGGCATACGTAATATTGCTGGATTCCAGCAATCACCTAATTAAATCATGAGCCCTGAGCCCAAACTTCAAAAAACTTCAAAGGATTTATTAGGAGCGACATGCTGGCATGACCTGTATGAAGCCGACTCTGAGATACGTAATTTACAATCACCTGTGACCCTGCTTCCCCTTTCCCTGCTGGGTGTGTCATAAATCAGCTTCTCCAATTAAGCACTGTACACAGGCTAGGTGTCATCCATCACGTTCTCCAATTAAAGTTTTTCCTGGGCAAAAGCTCCAGTCGCTTAGCTACAATCTTTGTTAAGATAAAGTTCATTTGTCACATGCTTCTCCAGTCTTTCCCCCACCCTCTTTCTTGTGCCATCTTGGAAACAAGTGTAGGAATGTTTTACAAGCTGACAGTCTTGCTTAGGCACAGAATTTTGGGGCTCAATTGAGGTTGTAAGAAGGACTACCTGTATAAGCAATTTTAGTAATTTGTCATCTTCTCTGAAAATGTAGCGAATGAATGTGCAGGACTGTTTAAATATAGAAAAGAATTCCACACCACTGGGACTCAGAATAGTAGTGGTAGTTATAATAATAATAATGATGATGATGATGATGATGATGATGATGATGATGAAATGACCCAAAGGCAACACAGTAAGATAATCAGTAGGAGTCCCTTTATTATCTCCAACTTTGCCCCCAATGTCCAGGTTACCTTCTGGCTGGAGAAAGACTCTCCCAGGAACAGCTTTTGACTGTAGAAAATTCAGTCCAAAACAAGGTACACACAAACTGTAACTTAAAATCCAAACAAACCAAATTGAAGTAATTGGCTTGACAGGGCAGAAGGAATTGCAGACTTGAAAGCCCAGCAAAATACACACAGTTGGGAAGACGTGAAAAGCACAGATAAGTCTCAATGATATCAGATAAATTCATGATTTGCTCCCAACAACTTGTTGCGCGCAGCTTCCCTTTTTAAACCGTGTTCCCAGCTGCAGCTAATGAAGGAAATCATACCTTAGGACACTGGTATCAACCATCACACCTAACAACAAAAACATCATCAAAAAACCCCAACAAAGAAGGTTCTTTCTGCTCCAACTCAGAAAGCTCAAACTGCCCAAGGAGCTGCTGATAGACAGGGGGGCTGGGCTAGATGACCTATAAGGTCCCTTCCAACTCTGTTAATCTGAATCTGTAAGTTCTCCAGAGGAATTACTGAGTCTATCATCTGCACCTCTATCACTGTCTGGTTTGGTTCTGCAGCCCAACAGGACAGACACAGACTCCAGAGAGGAATTAGGGCTGCAGAAAAAACAATGGCTACCAACCTGCCTTCCATGGGGGACCTGTATATCCTGCAGGAGTCCAAAAGAGGCTGTGAAATTATCTACAGACCCCTCACATCCTGGACACAAACTGTTTCAACTCCTTCCCTCAAAAGGACGCTATAGAGCAAGGGTCCCCAACCAACGGGCCCTGGACCAGTACCGGTCCGTGGATCATTTTGTACTGGGCCGCAAAGAATGAATAATTGTGATTAAAGTATATATAAAAATAGGTTTTTGCTTCCGGGTTTCTTATTTTGAAAGGACAACCACTTCCTTCTGCGCTAACTTCTGCGCCTAACTTTGCGAACCGCATTGCTAAAGCTAAGAAGCCCTTTACTATTGGGGAAGAATCGATTTTTGCCAGTCCGCGGAAAAAGTGTTTCTGCGTGAAACTGTCCTGGTACAAAAAAGGTTGGGACCACAGGTGTAGAGCCCTGCACACCAGAACAACTAGAGGCCAAGGACAGTTATTTTTCCCTGAATGCCATCACTCTGCTAAACAACTAATTCCCTCAACACTGTTCAACTATGTACAAAGTGTACACTACTATTACTGTTAATCTTCTCATCACTCCTTATCACCCCTCCCCTCCACTTGTGATTGTAGGATTGTAACTTTGCCACTTGTATCCTTATGATTTATATTTATTTTTCCTAGTATGATTTGATGGTTGTTTGTACCCTATGACTCCATTAAGTGTTGTACGCTATGATTCCTGATTCTGAACGAATGTATCTTTCTTTATGTATACTAAGAGTATTTACACCAAGACAAATTCCTTGTGTGTCCAATCACACTTGGCCAAATAAAGAATTCTGTTCTGTTCTGTTCTGTTCTGTTCTGTTCTGTTCTATTCTATTCTATTCTATTCTATATTCTATTCTATTCCTTGTTCTGTTCTATTCTATTCTATTGTATTTTTTCTCTATTCTATTCTATTCTATTCTAATTCTATTCTATATTCTATTCTATTAGCACCAGTCAATGGTATTTGTGATGCATTTTTAAGTGTTCAGTTGACTGAGTTTCAAGTGTAATGAATAAAAGAGTTAACAATAACAATAGTAGTGATAATAATAACAACAACAATAAGAAACCACCTGGTAAGCTGCTGCAAGAAGATTGCACAAGCTGACTACAAGCAGCGGCATGACAAAGTAGCAACAATGGTGCATTGGAAGATCTGCAAGAAATATCATTTGCCTGCAAGCAAGAACTGATGGGACCATAAAATAGAAGAAGTCATAGAAAATGAAAAAGTTAAATTGCTCTGGGACATCAGAATCCAAACAGACAGGCACCTGCCACATAAAACCCTGGACAGTTGTTGATAAGAAATACAAAATACGATATCTGTAACACTCTGAAACATCCAGGTTTGCCTATCCCAGGTCCTTGGGAAGAACTCGATAGGTAGACAAAAATGCCAAATCCAGGCTGGACATCTATCTGACTGTGCGATGAAATAATATAATAACAACAACAATAACAACAACAACAACAACAACAACAACAACAACAACAACAACAACAACAATAATAATAATAATAATAATAATAATAATAATAATAATAATAATATAATAGTAATAATAATAACAACAACAACAACAACTATTTAAATGTTTGGTTGATCAAGTTTCATGTGTAATAATGAGAGAAGAAGAAGGAGAAGAAACAACTCAGCACCGGGACGCAACCCGACAGAAAGCAAAAGGGTTCAAATGAGGTTCCTGGGCTGAAAATGGAACAGGAAGTGGGTGTTCCAATAAATACGCTATTTTGCAGAATCTGGTACCTTGGGGTAAGGGAAAACCTTTTGTTTTTCTCAAGCCTTCCAACCAGGACATTCAGAGGGAAAATGCCATGTTCTATCTTTGGCCTGGCAAACACCACACTTGTTACCCAGAGAAACAGTAATAGGGCTAGCCAGGAACATCGCACAGACCAAGGCTGGGGAACTAACAACATCTACTATACACCAGAAATAGATAGAGCCCCCATGTTCGGGAAGTACGTTTCTGAATAGTTGGGAGCTGTTTCAAAACAGATATTGAGAGTTTGGAAAAAGAGCAGAGAAGAGCAGCACAGATGATTAAGGGGCTGGAGAGTAAAACATATGAAGAACAGGACTAGGGTATAGCTAGTCTAGTGAAAAGAAGAATTAGGGGGGCAAGATAGCAGTACTCTAGTATTTGAGGGGCTGCCACAAAGAAGAAGAGGGGGTCAAATTACTCTCCAAAGCACCAGAGAGAAGGACAAGAAAGAATGCATGGAAACTAACCAAAGAGAAAAGCAACCTGGAATTAAGGAGAAAATTCCTAACAGGGAGGACAATTGACCAGTGGAACAACTTGCCACCAGAAGTTGTTGGTGCTTCATCAGTGGAGGCTTTTAACAGATAACAGATAATCAGAGTTGGAAGGGACCTTGGAGGTCATCTAGTCCAACCCCTGCCCAAGCAGGAGACCCTACACCATTTCTGACAGATGAGAGTCCAATCTCTTCTTGAAATCCTCCAGGGTGAAGCTCCCACAATTTCCTGAGGGCAACTTCTGTTCCGTTGTTTGATTGTTCTCCCTGTCAGAAAGTTTCTCCTTATTTCCAGGTTGAATCTCTCCTTGTTCAGTTTCCATCCATTGTTCCTTGTCTGTTGCCTTGGAAAATAGCTTGACCCCCCTTCCTCCTCTCTGGGGCAGCCCCCCAAATATTTGAATCCTGCTCTCCTGTCTCCCCTGGTCCTTCTCTTCCCAGACTAGCCAGGCCCAGTCCCTGCAACCGTTCTTCACATGTTTTAGTCTCCAGTCCCCTCATCATCCTGGTTGCTCTTCTCTGCACTTTTTCTAGATCCTCAACATCTTTTTTAGAGTGTGGTGACCCAAACTGGATGCAGTACTCTAGGTGTGGCCTTACTAAGGCTTTATAGAGTGGTATTAGTACTTCCCTTGAGCTTGATTGTATCCCTCTGTTGATGCAATTTAGGATTGTGTTAGCTTTTTTGGCTGCTGCTGCACATGGCTGGTTCCTATTTAACTGGTTGTCCACTTTAAGAAGAGACTGGGCAGCTATTTGTCCGAAATGGTAAGAGGGTCTCCTGTTTCTACAGGGGGTTGGTCTAGAGGACGTCCAAGGTCCCTTCCAGCCTCTATTCTGATTTGAAAGGCACCTTCCTTTGAAGACCACTGTCTTCATCTTGTAAACTCCTTGAAAAACAGCCTCTTCTTCTCATTACTAAGATTATTAAACTGCCTCTTAATCTGATTAGATCATCATCTCCAATCCAAAGGATGTCAAATTCTTGGATGCAGGCCTCCCCACTTGGCAATATAATCCATCCGTTCATTGTGTTGTTTCCTTTTGGAGGTTTGGCATTTGCATTTTAATGTGCGATGTTTTTCTCCTCTCCCAACGAGATCCGTAACCGTGTTGCCCGAGAAAACTTAACACAGGTAGCCCAAAATGTCCGTTACTAAGTGGAAAAATCCTCTAAGTGAATTGTGCCCCATTTTACAACACTTCCTTGCCACAGTTGCCAAGAGGCTGAATTTTGATCCCGTGACCAGAGGGATGCTGCAGAGGTCGCAAGTGTGAAAAATGGCCATAAGCTTCCTTCCTCACTGCTGTTGTAAATTTGAGTGGTCACAAAATGAACCGTCGTACGTCCAGGATTACCATAATTCCCAATTCTCCTTCCCAGATTTTGCAAATGCAACATTGGGCTTCACAAATTGGCACGCAGCAATTATTTTCCTACAGGGTTCCAAAGCTGAAGTTTGCAAATTTGGAATTCGCCTCCCTGAATCTGGAAAGTGAATTCAGGAGAATTTCATGCAAACCAGGAGAAGCGCTTTGGGTTTCCTGGCCAGGTATTTTTTAGCTCCATTTCAATCCACTTGAGACTTTCAAGAAGAAATTGGACTCCCATCTGTCACAAATGATGCACTCCCGTCTGTCACAAACCCCCCCGCTTGGGCAGGGGGTTGGACTAGATGACCTACAAGGTCCCTTCCAACTCTGCTAATCTGAATCTATCCAAGATGATCAAAGGCCTGGAGGCTGAAACATTACAATGAATGGTGACAGGAACTGGCTTGGCTAGTCTAGTACTAAAGAGAAGGACCAGGGGAGACATAATAGGGGTCTTCCAATATCTGAGGGGAGGAGAAAGGGGGTCAAAGCTATTTTCCAAGGTACTGGAAGGCCAGACAAGGAAGAATGGATGGAAACTGAACAAGGAGAGATTCAACCTGGAAATAAACTTTCTGACAGTGAGAACAATCAACCAGTGGAAGAGAAGTTGCCCTCGGAGGTTGTGGGAGCTCCATCACTTGAAACTTTCAAGAAGAAACTGGACTGCCATTTGTCAGAAATGGTGTCGGGTCTCCCACTTGGGTGGGGGGTTGGACTAGATGACCTCCAAGGTCCCTTCCAACTCTGATGATCTGTTATCCACTCGTCCCATGTGGAAGACAGACAGAGAGAGAGAAAGAGAAGATGAGGCTACGGAATCCTAGCTCGGTTGTATCACTGAACGGAGAAAAAAAATAGCACACTGGGAACTGACGTGTGTGTGTGTGTGTGTGTGTGCAATGCATAAACACAGACATACAAACCCCAGTTGCATGCAGCAAAAGGATTTTTTTAACCAGGCTGCACACATGAAAGTGCTGGAAAGGCTCTGTATGTGCACTCACACACAATCCCACACACACATACACACACAAACACACTAAGATTCTGTAATTGTCTAAGGGTCTCCTGCCTAAGCAGGAGGTTAGACTAGATGACCACCAAGGTCCCTTCCAACTCTGTCATACCGTAAGGATCTCCTGCCTGAGCATGGGGGTGGACTGGATGACCACTATGCTGGCTCAGGAATTTTGGGAGTTGAAGTCCACAGCTCATAAAATGGCCATAATTCCCCACCCCTGAAGCTCCTAGCAGGAGGAAGAGATGGGAGACATATTTGTTTTAAAGCAAAATGTTTTTTTTTTTCCCAACCTCATAAATCAAATTCTGGACCTTCAACATCACAGGAGACCCAATTTAAGCCACAGATGTTGACAATGTGCAAAATCACAAACTCATTTTCCGTCGGATGTTTTGGTTCAGCCGTGAAAAGAGGAAGAGAAACTTGAAGCTGCCTTCGCTCTTTCATGTTGAGTTAGCATCTTTGGTGGTGTTTTCCCTTCTGCCTTGTGACCACATTTCTCATGTGCTGGTTTTCAGAACCTACAACATGAACTATGTTGACACTCTCTCAATAAGTTTCTCTTACACAGTAGGAAAAAATAATAATAATTCAGTTCAGAACAAAGAGCAGAAAGAAATAGCAATTCAGCTCAGTTTAAGAAGAGACTGGACAGCCATTGGTCTGGAATGGTATTAGTGTCTCCTGACTGAGCAGGGTGGGTTGGACTAGAAGATCTCTAAGGTTCCTTCCAACTCTGTTATTCTATATTCAGTTTGTTCAGGCCTGCTTAAGTTAGGAGAACCTCATAATCATTTTGCAAATTGCATTTATTTCCTTCTTCTCAACGTGCCCCCAAATATGCCCAAACTAAAAGAAGATAGAAATGATGCCCAACGTTATTCTGCATTCTGTAAAAGTTCAGAAGAGAAGGATTTAGATGGGACATGATAGCAGTCTTCCAATATTTGAGGGGCTGCCCCAAAGTATTATTCAACGTATTCTCCAAAGCCCCTGAGGGCAGGACAAGAAGCAACGGGTGGAAAATTAGTCTTGGATGGATGGGGTGGCACTACCCCAAACAGACCCTGTGTGTAATCTGGGGGTTCTCCTGGACTCACAACTCCTGTTCGAAGAGCAAGTGGTGGTCGTGGCCAGGAGGGCCTTTGCACAACTGCAGGTTGTGCACCAGTTACACCCTTTCCTGGACCAACAGTCCCTACTCAGAGCCACTCATGCCCTGGTCACTTCCTGTCTTGATTATTGCAACCCACTCTACATGAGGCTGCCCTTGAAGAGCATCCAGAAGCTCCAGTTGGTGCAAAATGCAGCGGCCCCCATGGTTTTATGCAGACCCCGGTGTGCACATGTGTCACCTCTCCTGCAGGAGCTGCATTGGCTGCCAAGTTGCTTCCGGGTGCAATTCAAGGTTCTGGTTGTCCCCTTTAAAGTCCTTCATGGCTTGGGTCCACGTTATCTGAGGGAACATCTCCTGCCAGTGACATCTACCCGACCCATCAGAGCGAGGAGGCAGGGAATGCTGCAGGTCCCACCCCTGAGGGAGATACACCTGGTGGGACCGAGAAGAAGAGCCCTCTCTGCAGTGGCTCCCTCTCTCTGGAATATCATTCCCCCAGAGATGAGAATGGCCCCCTTGTTCATACTATTCCGAAAGGCACCGAAGACCTGGCTTTGCCAGCGGGCCTGGGGATCCCAGAGAGGGATGGAGCCCATCAACCGGCACGTGTGATCTGCTGTCATCAAGGTGGGGCAGGGGGGTAGGAGTTGATTTTTGATATATTTTTTTGTTTTTTGTTTTCCCAAATATTGTTCTATTATTGTACTTTACTAATTTATTTGATTCTTTTTGTTAGTTCTTATTGTCTTTATTTTTTGTTTTAAATATGGTTTTACACTGTGAAAGCCGCCTTGAGTCGCCATGGGCGAATAGGCAGCAATATCAATCAAATCAATCAAATCAATCAAATCAATCAAATCAATCAAATCAATCAAATCAATCAAATCAATCAAATCAATCAGCAAATAAAATAACCAAGGAGAGAAGCAACCTGGAATTAAGGAGGCATTTCCTGGCACTGAAAACAATTAATCAGTGGTAGAATTGTATTTACAAAAAATTGGAAAAATGAGAAAATTTCGATGGAGAAGGAAGGGATTAAGAAAACAATGGAATGTGCAGAGATGGGTAGGTCAACACTGGCAATTAGAGACCAAGAAAAAAAAGAGTATTATAAGATTTGGGACTTAATTTTATGGATGGTTAGAAAGAAATGTGTATATAGAAAAATGATAAGGAAATGTAAAAGATGTCTTGATGTTGATATAATGATGTATAAAGTTTTATTTTATATTTTGAAATTTTGAAAACTAAATAAAATTTAATGGAAAAAAAATAGAAAGTAGAACAAGAAATTAAAGCATATTGTAATAATGACATATTGTAATTGGTTATGTTGAATAAGTCATGACATGAATATAATTTAATTAGAGTTGAGATTTGCTTTTAAAGATAGCTGGAAACTAAAGTTAAAACCTAATGATATTGTAATGATATATAATGTTGATGAGAACAGAATATGAATGTAAATTCAATGAGAAATGTATACAAATACAATTATGTGCACAATATATATTTACTCACACAACACACTGTATAACTGAAAGATGTTTTTTATTTGTTTTTTTATTATATATATAAAAAAGAAAACAATCAGTGGAAAAGCTTTCCCTTCAGAAGTTGTGGATGCTCCATCACTGGAGGTTTTTCAGACACTGGACAGTCATTTGCCTGAAAGGGCATGATGACAAACCCATGGCATGCATGCCACAGGTGGCACGCAGAGCCATTTGTGTGGGCATGTGAGCCCCTGGCAACTTACCTCACTGCGCATGTGCGCGCCTCCCAGCTGATTTTTGGCCTGTTTGAGGGTTTTTTTGGCCTCCCAGAGACTTGAGGGAAGTCTCTGCAGCCTTTGCAGGGCGAAAAAAATAGGCCCATTTTGTCACTTCCTGTATTTCTGGACATATCAGAAGTGACTAAACAGGCCCATTTTTCAGCCTGCACTCAAGCCTCTGGGAGGCCGAAAAAGGCCTCAAACAGCCTGAAAATCAGCTGGGGGGTGCACTGCAGGTAAGGGGGGGAGGGATTGTGCGCGCATGCGCATGTGGTGGCGGGCCATGAACATTGCCTTCTGGGTGCTGCACAATTTTTGGCACAGGGGCCCAAAAAAGTTAGCCAACACTGGTACAGGGTCTCCTGCTTGAGAAGGGGGTTGGACTAGATCAGTGGTTCTTAACCTTTTTGAAAGAATCGCCCCCGTGAGCCATTGAGGAAGTTATCATCGCCTCCCATCCCAACATAACCTCTCAATCACAACATAGGAAATAATTCTTCAATTTATGCAAACACGTTTTTTTTCTTTAAAATTGTCATCAGCCATTATCGATGCAAATAATTTATTTTCCGTCCTTTTCCCATATCTCAACTGTCTAGAATTCTGATCACCCATACTTTATTCCCAAACTTTGTGATTACATAGTATTTCATTATTATCTTATTTATTCAAGACGACCAAATGCAATGACCACTGGAAACAAATTCAATTTTGCAAAAAAATGAAATCCGAGAAAAACACGTGTAAACATTTAATGATTCTAAAATTACAAATGCAAAAAGAAATTTATAAAGTTTTAAGATTTTTAAGATGCAAAAAGAAATTATATAAAAAGGGCATTAAGAACAAACGCAGTGCAGGAAACTAAGAATTTCAAGACAAAAACTCTTGAAACTAAATTAAGATTCGAGGAAAAATTCATGCACCCTGTTGAAAAGGTTAAAAAGACAACAAAGAAAAATTTTTACAGAACATTTAATAAACCAGTTCATTCCACTAAATAGTAAGCGATCTGAATGTTTTTGTGCCGACAAAATACCTAAATACTCGCAATATAAATAAGCCGACTTTATAGAACGCTTTTTTTTTTTTTCAAATTTTGGGGGTCGGCTTTATTACGCGCATAAATCTGATTTATCGGTGGGCCGATGCCTCGAATTTGCGCTGGAGCAGCGACTTAGCTGGCGGCTTCCCGCGATTGAAAGAGCTTGTGCTCTCGGCATTCCCTGTCGCTGGCCCTAGCAGCCCTCGCCTCAAAGTAAAATGTGCGCGACAGTGGGCGCCATTTTTCTCCCTGGACTGGACGATTGAGCCGCAACTTTTGCCCCGCGCCTTTTTCCCCTCTGGCCTTCACTTCTGCTTGTTCAGGGAAGTCGCGCCCAAAAGCCCTGTCCTCACCAGAATCGTATTCTGACGGTGATGATTCAGGGTTTGAACACCATGGGATTGGGGGTCGCGCTTATATTGCGAGTTTTTGGCAAAAAATTCCTCCATTTTGATTTTGGGGCAGCTTTTTAAGGGTCGGCTTATATGCGAGATCGGCTTATATGCGAGTATATATGGTACATAGCGAGTGGTTCACTGTATTAAAAAAAGTCTCAAAAGTGTCCCCAAAACTTCTCGCTCCATCGCCTCCATATCACCCCCCGTTCCGTTCCTTTGCACCCCTGAAAAATGAAATCACCCCTTGGGGGACGATATTGCCCAGGTTAAGAACCACTGGACTAGAAGATCTCTAAGGTCCCTTCCAATTCTGTTATTCTATATTCAGTTCAGGCTTGCTTAAGTGAGCAGAGCCTCATCATCTTTTTGCAAATTTGCATTTATTATTACATTCTTCTCAATGGGCCCCCAAGTGGGCCCAAACTAAAAGAAAATAGAAATGATGCACACTTGTATCTTACAGAGAATCGGGATGGCGATTCAGGCTTGTCAGATAGATTGCAGGGGAAGCTATAGGTCCCTGATGGTCATCTGGCACTGAAATCCCCCTCAACGGCTAAGTGGGGCATCTATGGAAATTCTCAATCATCCAGGTAAAAGTCCCTTTCTTTGGGACAAGAAAGCATCTTGTCCCAAAGATGCTTTCAAAAGGCAACTGGACTTTCTTAGAAAAAAACAAGACTTGGAAGGGACCTTGGAGGTCTTCTAGCCCAACCCCATGCTTAAGTTGGAGACCCTATATCATTCTGGACAAATGGGGTATCCAATCTCTTCTTAAAAAGCCTCCAGTGATGGAGCCCCCACAACTTCTGTCTCACTGATTAATTGTTCTATCAGGAAATGTCTCTTTATTTCTAAGTTGCTTCTCCTTGATTCGTTTCCATCCGTTGCTTCTTGTCTTTGCTTTAGGTACATTGGAGAATAGCTTGACTCCCTCTTCTATGGGGCAGCCCCTGAGATATTGGAAAAGTGCTATCATGTCACCCCGAGTCCTTCTTTTCATTAAACTAGACGTACTCAGTTCCTGCAACTGTTCCTCATATGTTTTAGCCTCCTAATCATCGTTGTTACCCTGCCCTGCACTCTTTCTAGAGCCTCAACATTTGTTTTAGTTTGTAGTGTTAGTTTTTTTCTTTAAATTGTTTCACTTCTCCTCCAAGAAGCTTCTTCAGTTCAAATTAAAAAAGCTTCCCTCCTTAATTTTCTCCAGTTGCCTTTTGAAAAGCAGCTTTAGTGAGTGAGTAAGTGGTTGCAAGTCCCTTTTTTCAGTGGTCATTAAATAAATTGTTGTAAGTCAAGGACTACCTGTTTGCTATTTGAGGGTTGAAAACAACTTGCTGGGATCATTCTGGAAATGTTTGAACCTTAAAACACTTCCCAATTGTCGGAACATTCTTGCTTTTTGACATAATTCTATTTGAGACACTTTTGCACACCAATGGCAGGTATCACCAAGACATTTCTTGAAAAACAACTTAATCTCGCTGCTCAGGAATCAAGAATCCAAAACTCTTTCGCTCAAGTGAACTTAAAACAATGATTTTGATTCGGCACTTCTGAATCAACCTTAAGACAAAATGTACCCAAAACATAAACTTCCCAACATAAAGGATGGATAATTATCCAATACAAAAAAAAAAAGATTTGATTGGCCATTTGACGAATTAAACATTTCTAAAACATTTTGTGCTATTTTAAAGGGAAAAGAAAAAACTGAGGAAGGAAAAGATCCTAGCAAGGTGCCAATCAACTTTTTAAAATTAACTTTTTTTAAAAAAATATTGAAATCTGTGGTGGCATCCTCAGTCAGGAAATGTAGTTGGGGCATTCCGTCAGCAAAACACACAACTTTCAGCCAAAACAAAACAAAGCAAAGAGGCCTGAACTTTTTGTCTCTTTGGCAGAAAGCAGAAGTTAAAATAAAATTATGCAGTGGGAGAAAGAGTCATAACAAACACGTTTTGTTTCCTTTCTTATCATCACCACAACAAATTCAAAAGGGATTATCCTCTTTTGCAAATCACACATATATTTGCAAACAGACATAAACTGTTGCCAAGCTTTCAATTTATTCATTAATGCATAATTTAATTAGTTGGATTGAATTAAAGAATTGGTTTGATATTAGAGATGACCTCCAACCCCAGAAGACTCTGGGAGGCTTGGAAAAAGCTGCAAAAAAACCAAAAGTACCCCAAACAGTGAAATAGTTAAAACAATTAAAACACCCAAAATAGGCAGTCTGGATTAAAACAATGAGAATAACAAACGGTACAGACAGCGCAAAATAAATTTCAAAAGCCCCAACTGATATTTTCCAGTTGAAAGAAACAAATCAAATCAGAAGTCCTTTTCTGCTCACTTGCCAATTCCTTGCCTCCTGCTAGTAAAACATTTCAGCATTACTTATTTCTTGGCTCCTACACCACAACATCCTAATGACATTTTAAAAGTTGGCAGATAGTCTGATATGTTTTTTTTTCCTTGCAGTTTTATATCTTGAGAGAACCCCAGCTCCACAAATTCGATAACCTTGAATAACGGGTACCTGGCAACTAATTGAAATAAATGATCTTAAGGCCAGGTGTCAACTCATAAAATATTTCTATGGTCTTCTTAGAATTGCCAACAGAAAGGGAGGGGGAGCAGCATGGCAACTTGCAAATTGAAACTGCATTCCATGCATAGGTGTGCAAAGATAGTAACTAGGTGACTGAAGTTTCTGCCCCGCAAAATTCTAACTGGAGAGCCTGATTGATGACTCTGGGCTATGGAGGTGTCCCATTGGAGAATATGAATTAAGATGGGAGGGAGGAACCAGGGTCAAGGGCGTCCTCAGAGTGGCAGTGTTGGATATGTTTAACTCTCAATAAATCTTCTTTGTTTTGGAAGTTGGCTTGAGACTCATGATTTAAATGGGAGGTACCTGCCAGAGCCCTGACACCAGGAAGAAGAGGGAAAAGTAAACACAAATACTCCTCGAATTACAACAGCTCATTGAGTGACTGTTCAAAGTTACAACAGGACTGAAAAATGTGACTTACGATCATTGTTTATGGTTACCACCTTTGCAGCATCCCCACGATATCGGATCAAAAGTTCAGGTGCTGAACAAAAATCTCCCTTAAACAACAAACTCCCTTAAACAGGTCCTCCTTGACTTACAACAGTTCATTTAGTGACTGTGCAAAGTTGCAACAGTGCCGAAAAAAATGACTTGTGAGGATTTGTCACATGTATTGCTTGCAGCACCCCATGGTTACGTGATCAGAATTTGGACGCACGGCAAGTGGCTCAGGTTTATGACGGTCGCATGTTGTCACGTGGTTCACCTTTTGCGACCTTCTGACAAGCAAAGTCAAAGGGGGGGTAGGAGCCAGATTCACTTAAACAACCGACTGCCTAAGTGAAGAACTGCAATGATTCACTTAACAACCTTGACAAGAAAAGCCGTAAAATGGAAGTAAAACTAAGCAACAGAATAAATATCAATACATGCCGGATGCCAAGAGTCCAGTATCTGATCATGTGACCGGGGGGGGTGCCGGGAAGGTTGTAAGTCTGAGGACCAGTTTGAAATCACTTTTTTTCATCGCCATTGTAACTTCGAACAGCCACTAAGCAAATGATTGTAAGTCAAGGACTACGTGTAAGGTAACTTTTAACAGCAAGGGAGATATTGTGGGAAGAGCCGGAAAAAGGAAGTTGGGGAAAATGCTCCTAGAGAAGAAATATATGGTGACAGCACAGGATCTGTCAATCAATCCGCTGACAGAACCCACGAGTAGACTGGGGGGGAAAGGGGGGGCATGTGGCCCAGCTGGGAAAAAGCACATGGCTTATTTATTGATTTTGGCAAAGGTGTCCCTAGGTCTGCTTGCTCAGGAGGTGTGTTGGATCTGTTTGGGCTCTGGAATTCTTCGTAAAATCAATAAAGGCAGGATACAAATAAGCAAACAGACAAATACAAACGGAGAGCAAACCTTCTAGGACTGATGATGATACCTGGTCAAGTCAGGAAACGTCTGCAAAAAGCAGCCAACCTCAGAGAGCATCAAGGAACCCATAGTTGTCGTTCTCCTCTCCTCCTCTCCACAACCCCACCCTCCTTTCTAGCACTGATGACGTTACCTAGTTGGCTCATGAAATGTTTGCAAGAAAATAACCAGGCTCAGAGAGCACCACGGTCCCCATAGTCCTCTCCTCCTCCTCCTCTTCCTCTCCACAAACTCCACTCTTCTTCTAGTCCATCGCCCTGCTCAAGCAGGAGATCCTATATCATTTCAGAGAACTGCCTGTCCAATCTCCTCTTGAGCACCCACAACCAGGAGTGGGATTCAACGGGTGTTACTACCTGTTCGATGACTACGTTTTGCATGTTGTTTTTTTCCTCCCTAATTCCAGGCTGCTTCTCTCCTTGAGATTAGTTTGCCTCCATTGTTTCTTCTCTTGCCTTCTGGAGCTTTGGAGAATAGCTTGACTCCCTCTTCTTTAGGGCAGCCCCTCAGATACTGGAAGACTCCGATCATGTTCCCCCCATAAAAGTCCTTCTTTTGTCTAGACTAGCCAGACCCAAATCCTGCAACCGTTCTTCATATATTTTTGCTTCCAGGCCTTTAATCCTCCTAGTTGCTCCTCTCTGCCCTTTTTCCAAAGTCTCAACACCTTTTTTGCAATGCACTGAGCAAAACTGGGTGCAGTACTCCAGGTGTGGCCTTACTAAGGCTCTACAAAGCAGTACTAACACTTCACATAATTTTGATTCAATGCCTCTGTTTATGCATTCTCGTGGAGCTCAATCTCTTTCTCTCTCTCTCTTCTTCTCTCTCTCAGTCTCTCTCTCTCTCCCTCTCTTTCTTTCTCCCTTTTTCTTTCTCGCCCTCCCTCCGTCTCTCCCTCCCTCCCTCCCCCCTCTCTCTCCTTTTATCTCTTTCTCGCCCTCCCTCTCTTTCTCTCCCTTTCTTTCTCTCTCCCTCTCCTTCTCTCTCTGTCTGTTTCTCTGTGTGTCTCTCTCTCCCTCTCTTTCTCTCCCTCTTTCTCTCTCTCCCTTTCTCTTTCTCGCCCTCCCTCCTTTTGTCTCTCCCTCCCTCCCTCCCCCTCCCTCTCTCTCTCTCCTTTAACTGAATGAAGCTGCTCTTTATGGACATCAGCAGTTTTTAAGCATCAAAAGAAGAGAGAGAGAGAGAGAGAGAGAGAGAGAGAGGGAGGGAGGGAGATGCTTTTTCTGGAAGGCTTCCACTGACACATAAACACCAGGGGAGTCCCAGATAGCACACTTGCTCAACACAAAGAGAGCCAGGTTGATGCAGTTAAAATCAGCAATGAGGTCCCCTCCCCTGTTGGAGGAGGAGGGAGGAGGAGGAGGAGGAGGAGGAGGAGGAGGAGGGGGGAAAGAGCAAAGGNGAGGAGGAGGGAGGAGGAGGAGGAGGAGGAGGAGGAGGAGGAGGGGGGAAAGAGCAAAGGCTTTGTTTGCAAATTCCTTGTCTCTCCATCCTTCCATTCCCCCAAGAGACATGTGGGCAGCCACCCGGCTTGGCATCTCCGCTTGGCCAGCGCCGGAGATAAAATATTGATAGGATCGCTCCAAAGGAAAGGCCAGTCAGCAATTTTACACATTCGCCCAACAATGGTGGCCTCAATCTTGAAAAAAAAATTTTTTTGTAGGGGTGGGAGGGAAATGGAAGCAAAAAGAAAAAATAAATGCTGCTTGAGAGTTGAGATACCCCCGGAAACTGAAGCTAAAAAAACCCCGTAGCCACGTAAACCCTTTTGTCCCCAAGAGATCTAAAAATTATGTTTATTTGCCTTTAAACGCCACTTGGATGGGTGGATTTTTATTTTATTTTATTTTATAAATAAGAAACATTTTCCTCTGGTTTTGGATTGAAACGCTCTTGTTATCCCAACAGGATTTCACAGTTGGGAGGCCCGGCCATCTGTTGCGGCTTTCTTTCCGTCTTTTGTGACATTATTTTTTTTGGGGGTGGGGGGATATCAATACTAAATTACAGGTAGGGTGAAATAGATTGTTTTCTCCAGAAAAGAGCTGGACGGGGGGGGGGGTGCGTGTGTGTGTCC
Organism: Laticauda laticaudata; assembly: GCA_004320025.1. NCBI lineage: Eukaryota > Metazoa > Chordata > Lepidosauria > Squamata > Elapidae > Laticauda > Laticauda laticaudata. The sequence goes on from BHFT01004936.1 coordinate 89,979, forward strand.
ACGAGGGAGGAAACGCATCCAGACCTGCTATCTGTCGCCCAGGAAATTATAATCCGGTGGGGAAAACTGAGGCCAGCCGGAGAAAAAAAGAGATATTTCTCCCCTTCGAAAAACAAAGGGAGGAGAGGCAATTCTACACGGGTGCAAATCTAGCCCCTCCCCAGAGTTTGCACCACACACACACACACACACACACACACACACACACACACACAGGCCCATAGACAAAGCACACCCCCACAAGAAGCAGGGTGGGAATGGGAGCTGGGGAAGAGACAATGCAAACATTCACACGCCCTCCTCCTCCGACACATAAACACCCTTGTGTGTTGTCAATGAAGCCCTGGAGCTGCACCGAGCTGACATGGGGGGGGGGGGGCTGCTTGCTGAATCCAAGTTAAATTGAGAACAAGGGGGGAGCCCACCTTGGGGGTGGGGGGCAGCTTTAGCCAGGGGAACTATGGTCTCACAATTTCCCTCCAGCCCCCCTTCATCATCTCAATCCTTACAAAGGAGAGAAATCCACCCCCCCCGTTTGATGGGTGGAGAAGATGCCCCCCTCCCTCCCCAGGAATGTGGCTGAGATAACCTTGGGGGTCTCTGGGTTTCCCCCCCAGTAAAATCAGGGCCTTGACCCCCCCCAGGAGGTGTATTTTTTATTTTTATTTCATTTATTTTTGTGAAGCATGTATTTGGTAATTGATATATATATACCTGGGTGGGTGTGTATGTGTGTGTGAATATACGTGTACATTTGTTGTGTGTGTGTGTGTGTGTGTGTATATATAATATACATGAGTGTGTATATATATGTGTATATATATGTGTGTTTGTACATGTGTGTGAATATATATATATATTTGTGCATATATATATGTGTGTGTATGTGTATATGTGTACTAGTCGTCTATATGGCGCATATGTGTGGGTATAAGATTGGTGTGTGTGTATATATGTATATTATATATATATGGTGTAGTGTGTAATATGTGTATGTGTCTATATGTGCGCATATGTAATGGGTATATGTGTGTTCAATTGGTTATAGTATATATATGTGTGTGGTGTGTATGTGTATATGTGTATGTGTGCTATATGTGCGCATATGTGTGGGTATAATGTTCGTGGTGTATATATGTGTATATATATATATGTATATTATATATTATATATATATATAGTATATGTGTGTGTTGTGTGTTGTGTGTGTATGTGTAGTGCATAATATAATATATGTGGTTATAGTCCTATGTGTTGTGTGATGATGTGTGTGTGATGTTTATTGTGTTATGTGTTGTGCATGTCTGTGTATATATTGTATGTGTATAACTATAGTGTGTATGTGGTATATGTGCTGTGGTAATATATATATATAATTGTGGGTGTGTTGTATGTATATTTATATATATATATATATATATACTATATATATATAATATAGTATATATATAATATATATATATGTATATATAGTGTAAGTTAACACACACATACACAACACACATAAGTATATGTGTGTATAATAGGATGGAACATAATAAGTCTGGAATAGATATATTCCAGGGAGCCCGAGGCAGGAGGTCGCCACACAGCTTCATGCGCTTATGCACACCCCTCAGCAAGGGTGTGGGGGGGTGCAGGAGAAAAACAGGTGAAATACCATCGTGGCCCCCAAAGGCAGAGGCTGTGCAGGTGAGGGGTCTCGCGGGGGGGGGCCTGGTTGGGGGGGGGCCTTGAAGGCAAACCCTCACGGCCATTGGCTGAGCCAGGAGGGGGAGGAAGCGGAGAAGGAGGGAAGCGAAGGGGGAAAGGCGAAGGGGGTCCTGGAGGCAGCCCCCTCCGCCAAGTGTTGGAAAGCCGGCTGGGAGAAAGCCCGCTCTCCAGATCTGGGAAGGGGCTGTCAAGGGGGACCGTCCCCAAGACGGGAGGGAGGGAGGGGGAGGGGAAAGGAGGGGGGTCTTTCTTGGCGGCCTCCGCTCCCCAATTAACTTGGAAGCAGTGCTAAGGTGGGGGGGCTTCTCCGAGATCTGGGATCTGCGGGGGAGGTCGCGCAAAGGGGAGCCGGGAGGGGGAAGAGGGGGGGGGGTCCGCCACTCCGCAGCCCCCCCCATTCCAGCCGGCCGTGGCCTTCCTTTTCCCAGCCGGGCGGCGTGGGGCGGAAGGGAGGGAGACAACCGTCGGGGGGGAGTCCGGCGCCTACCTCTCTCCTGCGGGGCGACGGGAAGGAGGCTCGGCCGGCTGGCTGCTGGCTCGCTGGGGCGGCGGGGCGGCGGCGGGTGCGGGGTGCGGCGAGGCGGGCGACGACCGGCGGCCTGCTGCTCGGCAGCCCGTCCTTCCTCTCCTCCTCCTCCTCGCAGGCCGCCGCCTGCCGGCCACGCCTCGCCCAGGGCAGGCAGGCAGGCAGGCAGGCAGGGAGGGGGCGAGCGCGGACCGCCGCCGCCGCTTCCCTGCCGGCTGCCGGGGGGGAGGGCGGCACGGGGGGGGTCTGAGCGGCGGGTTCGCTGAGCAGGTGCAGAGCGCCCGCCTTGCCCCCAGCCCGGCCCAGGCTCGGGGTCGTCTCCTTCTGCGGGCCTCGGCAGCACGGGGGCCGGCGCTTTTCGTCCCGAGCGCAGCGCCGTGCCCCTGGGCCAGTGGGCAGAGGGCCGGTCCTGGCAGGAGCGAGTTGGCCTTCGTCGGCTTTGCTGTGGTTGGCCGCTCCCCTCGGGGAATCTCTCTGAGCATGAAGGGGCAGAGTGCCCTGAGCCCTGGCTGAAGGATTGCCTCTGAGCATGGCAGAGCGCTCCGATCCTGAGCAGAAACAACATCTGCCTTTTGTTCCTTGGGGGCAGCACCTCTGGAGGGCATGGCCGGAGTGCCAGGATTCCAGTCAGAACCAAGCCAATTTTTGCTGTAGCGTGGCCCGTGCTCAAGGCCATCACCGGTCTGAGCTGATGGGCCAGAGTGCCAGATCCTGGGCAGAATCTGAGTTTCCCTTCGTTTGGCTATTGCTGAGTGGTCGCGTGCGGTCGCAAGGGGAATCTCCTCTGAGCATATGCCTGCTGCTCGAGGTTGGTGGTTTCCTTGCAGACGTCTCATGACCGGACCAGGTAATCGTCATCAGCGACGAGAAGGGAGTGGGGTGTTTATAGAGGAGGAGGCAGAAAGACTGTCGGGCCAACATTTGCTGGTCCCTGAGGCATGGCTGTATTCTTGCAGACGTTTCATGGACCCGCACTGGGTACATGTCCATCAGGGGCATCGGGAGCTACGCAAGAGCTTAGGAATTGCAGGAATTCTGGGCCGTTGAAGTCGCCAGTTTTCGCACCGGGGCCGAAGAGCATCAACATGGGAATGCATGCGCTGCTCAATTTCTTTCAAAGGCTAACCACAACCCTGCCTGCGGCGCCAAACCGCAGATGCCCCAATCCGGAGCTGTAACCCCGCCCTCAGCCAAGCGGCAGCGGCAGTGGATTTAGGGTGCGAGCATTGCAGGCTGGTCGGCCCACTGACGGGGCAGTTCAATCCTGAGCCAGGGCTCCAGGTTGACCGGCTTCCGTGCCTGTTCCCGAGGTGGTTCAAGTGAGGAACCCAGAATTGCTTGGGGTGGCAAAGAGGCCTGTAAACCCTGAAGAGGTTAGCAAAGCATTGCGAAGCGTATATCAGTTTAGAGTTGGGGAGGAGGGGAGGGAGGAAGAAGGGAGGAAGGGAAGGAAGGAAGGGAGGGAGGGAGGAAGGAAGGGACAGGAAGGGAAGGGGAGGGAGGAAGGAAGGTAAGGGAGGGAGGAAGGAAAAGGGAGGGGAGGGAGGGAGGAACGGAAAGAAGCGAGGGAGGTGTAAGGGGCAAGGGCAGGAAGGGGAGGGAGAAGGAGGAGGGAGGCAGGAAAGGGGAGGGCGAGGGGAAGAGATAGGGAGGAAGGAAGGAAAGAGGCGGAGGCCGGTCGGGGAGGGAGGGGAGGCAAGGAGGGGAAGAAGGGAGGGAGGAGGGAGGGAGGAAGGGAAGGGAGGGGGAGGAGGAAGGAAGGGAGGGAGGGAGGGAAGGAAGGGAGGGAGGAAGGAAGGTGAGGGAGGGAGGGAGGGAGGAAGGGAAGGAAGGCGAGGAAGGGGAGGGAGGAAAGGAAGGGAGGGAGAAGGAGGGAGGAAGGGAGGGAGGAAGGAAGGAAGGGAGGGAGGAGGAAGGGAGGGAGGAAGGAAAGGAAGGGAGGGAGGAAGGAAGGAGGGAGGGAAGGAGGAAGGAAGGAGGGAGGGGAGGCAGGAAGGAAGGAGGGAGGAAGGGGAGGGAGGAAGGGAGGAAGGAAGGCGAGGGAGGGAGGAAGGAAAGGAAGGGAGGGAGGAAGGAAGGAAGAGGAGGTTGTGCAAGTGGCGTTAGATGGGATCTGGCAAGGAGAGGGGGAGAGGAGGGAGGAAGGGTAAAGGAGAGGTGGGCAGGTCAGAGGAAGGGAGGGAAGGAGCAGTAGGGAGGTGAGGAAGGAAGGAAGGCGGGGAGGATAGGGAGGAAGGAAGGAAAGGAGGGAGGAGGAGGAGAGAAGGGGAGTGAGAGGAGAGGAGGGAAAGGGAGGAAGGAAGGGAGGGAGGAAGGAAGGAAGGAAGGAAGGGAGGGAGGAAGGAGCAAGAGGCTGAGGCTGCAAACTGCTGAGAAAGGACTGGGAAGCCGTAGGGAAGTCTAACGGCTGTGCTGCTGTTGCTACCATCACCGTAGCTACTCGGTTGCGGGGGCTTGGTGGTGGCCCGTTGGCTCCAAGGAGAAGATCCCACCTACCTCCACAAGCAGCGGCGTCTCCTGGCTCCGCCACGGCTCTCCCGTGTTGCGTCAAGCGAGACGTGGGTGCCGAGGACCAAAGGGCGGCCCAGGTGGAGGATGCAGGTGCGGCAGAGGAGAGGGAAAAACAGCCCCGGTGCCAAGAATAAATGGCAGGTGTGTGAACACGCCCAGGGGCAGGAGCCAGCCAGGAGGAACCAGGGCCAATCCTGCCCCAGAGCAAAGGAAAGCATAAGCAGAGTTGGGAGGGGCCTTGGAGGTCCTCTAGTCCATCCTTTTCCAAGGATTTCAGGGGACCAGGAGCTCGCAGGTTCGGCCCCCATTTTCAAGCACCTCACTGGAGAATCCCCCTGCCGGGTAGTCCTCAACTCACGACAAGTTCACCTAGCGACCGTTCGAAGTTTTGACGCAATGGAGTGACTTATGGCCCTTTTTCACACCTCCGTGGTCACGTGACCCAAATTCAGACCCTTGACTTGTGTTTATGACAGTGTCCCAGGTGGGGGCATCTCTTTGGCGATCTTCGGACAAGCGAAGTCAACGGGAGAAGCCAGACTTCCTAAACAACCGTGTGTCCCCTAACAGAACAACTTGCAGGGATTCGCTTCATGGCTGCGGCAAGAAAGGTCACAAAATGGAGTGAGGCTCACTGCACCATCTCGCGGAGCAGCGGAAATCAGGGGCTTGAGTGGTGGCTGTAAGCCGAGGACTGCCCTGTTATTACAATTTTGATGAAAGTAGACACCGTTTCTAGAAAGTCCTCTTCCAGTACCTTTCAGATTGACAGACAATCGGAGTTGGAAGGGAACTTGTAGGTCATCTAGCCCAACCCTCTGCCCAAGCAGGAGACACGACACCATTTCTGACAGATGGCAGCCCAATCTCTCCTTGAAAGCTTCCAGGGATGAAGCTCCCACAACTTCTAATTTTAAAATATATATATATCTTTTTTTATATACAACAAACCTTTCCATCTCAATCGTGCGTTGACTTGGGTACATATTTCAATTATTTAAACATTATAAATGATATTCTTATCATATCTAACAATACATCAATGTTCCCGCATATATTCCCATATACATAATACTATCACACAATATAACTTTGCTTCCATTTTCTCTAATTGCTCCATAAATACATCAAATCTTTTTTAGGTTGTTCAATTCTCTATCCATTGATAAAACATATTCCGTACCATGTAATATTCAATTTCTTCTTTTTCTTTAATTTCTAGTGTCAATCTATTCATTTCTGCACATTCAGATATTTTTTCAATTATTTTCCCCTCTTATCGGTATTTTATCACTCTTCCAGTTTTGGGCAAATATAATTCTAGCCACTCCCACAATTTCTGAAGGCAAGTCTTTCCACTGAATATAGAATAACACAGTTGGAAGGGACTTTGGAGATCATCTAGTCCAACCCCCCACCCAAGCAGGAGAGCCTACACCATTTTGGCAATCCAGTCTCTTCTTGAAAGCCTCCAGTGACGAAGCTCTCACCACTTCTGAGGGCAACTTCTGTTCCGTTGGTTGATTGTTCTCCCTGTCAGAAAGTTTCTCCTATTTCCAGGTTGAATCTCTCCTTGTTCAGCTTCCATCCGTTATTCCTTGTCTGACCTTCAGGTGTTTTGGAGAATAGCTTGACCTGGAACAGACACCTGGGTCATATTATCATATGTGGTGGACATGTGCAGAAGCTAAAAGATACTGGAAAGATACACACATGGTTGGAAAAAACGATAAAGCCACTTACAGATTTAAAACCTGAAATATTCCTTTTTAGGGATGGTACCTGAAAACTATAGCAAAGAAAAAGTATGTTTTATTATCCTTGTGTTAACAGCAGCTAAGATTGTATTTGCTCAGAATTGGACAAGTGAAAAAATTCCGGTAGAGGAAAAAGTGATCGAGAAAATATTTGAATGTGTAGAGATGAATAGATTAACATGGGCAATTAAAGAAAAAGAAGAAAATGAATAATACATGGTATGGGATATATTTTATCAATGGTTGGAAAATAAAACAAGTTAAAATTGAGTCGATGAATATATAGAGAAATAAGTTAAGATTGTTAAGATAAAGATAAAATATGTAAGAGACAATGGCATATAAAGAAAGCGTGATGACTATATTTTGGGATGGAAAGTATGTTAATTGTAATTGCTAGCACAAGATATATGTGCCCATTCAACACACAGTTTAAATGAAAGATGGATTTGTTGGTAAATACAAAATTTAAAAAAAACTGAATGAAAAGAAAAGAAAATAGCTTTAACCCCTCCGTCCTCTCTGTGGCAGCCTCTCAAATGCTGGGAGACTGCTACCCTGCCTCCCCTGGTCCTTATCAAGAAACGAAGGCATCCAAAGGTCATCTAGGCCCACCCGTCAGTTTTCCAGGAAGGCTGAGCAAAGGTCCCAGCCAACTCTCCCATTTGCTAATGAGAATATTCATTAAGATGCCACAAGGAGCCACTCCTAGGCCGGAATCATCCTGTAACCCTCAGTGGGAGAAGGGAGGAAGCCGCTGAGAGAGAGAAACGAGCTCGGTGAGGTTTCTCCAGGCAGCAGAACGGCTGGAGGGTCAGAGAGGAGACACAATTCTTGTGGGTGTGGAAGCCGCCCGTTGTTGGCCCAACAGGTCCTGCCAGGGATCTCTTCCCTGGCAAATGGCAACTGGGGAGGGCAGAGGCGCCAATCAAATTCTCCCCCCCCCCCCGNGGTTGAGTGGTCTCCTAGCTGTGAGGGTCCCTTGGGGCTCCCTGAGCTGGTGGTTTTCTTGTAGACATTTCATTGCCCAACTAGGTAACATCATCAGGGCGAGAAGGGAGTGGGTTTGTGGAGAGGAGGAGGAGGAGGAGAAGGATATGGGAGAACAATGGGGTCCTTGTTGCTCTCTGAGTTTGGTGGTTTTCTTGCAGACGTTTCATGACCCAACTAAGTAACATCATCAGTGCTGGGAGGAGGAGGAGGACTCTCTGAATTTGGTTGTTTTCTTGCAGACATTTCATTATCCAGCTAGATAACATCAGCAGTGCGAGAAGAGAATGGGGTTTGTGGAGAGGAGGAGGGGTCTTGGTGGTTTCTGCCATTTGTGGGTTTTCTGCAGACGTTTCATGACCCAACTAGGTAACATCATCAGTGCTAGAAGGAAGTGAGATTTGCAAAGCAGGGGGAGGGAGGGAGAAGGAAAATAACTGTGGGGTCCTGGGTGCTCTCTGAGCTTGGTGGTTTTCTTGCACACGTTTCATGACCCAACTAGGGAACATCATCAGTGCTATAAGGGAGGAAGGTTATAAGGAGGGGGAGGAGGAAGAGGGGGAGGATGACGACTATGGGGTCCCTGGTGCTCTCTGACCTTGGTGCTTTTCTTCTGGACCAGAGGTGGGCCACAATGGCCCCTTTACAACTTCTGGACTTCAACTCCCAGAATTCCTGAGATGGCATAATCATGACAATTCCTGAGCATGGCTGGGACAGGAATTCTGGGAGCTGAAGTCCACAGGTTGTAAAGGGGCCATTGTGGCCCACCCCTGTTCTGGACATTTCATGAGCCAACTAGGTAACACCATCAGTGTTAGAAGGGAGTGGGGTTTGTGGAGGGAGGGAGGTGGAGGAGGACGACTATGGGGTCCCTGGTGCTCTCTGAGCTTGGTGCTTTTCTTGCAGACGTTTCATGACCCAACTAGGGAACATCATTAGGGATGTTCTTGGTGATTCCTTCGGCTGAGAAACTATGAGTATCCTACACCGAGCCAAATCCGAAAAGGCTGGAGGATTCCTGGAAGCCTGACAGTCAGACAAACCAGCCATCACTGGTTTGATTCACACACAGATAAACAACCTTTACACACCATTCAGAAGCGACAATCAAAAAGCTAAGACACCTTCTGACCAGCAACCAGCACCCAGATAAGATAAGAGAGTAACACCAAGTTTAATTCTGGACAAACAATGAAATCACAGCCTAATCAAGAAACCATCGAGAACATTTCCACCAACCCCGACAGGCCATGGCACGAGTGCGTAACCAGAGAGCAAATTCCCACTCCCTCCTGGCACTGATGATGTTACCTAGTTGGGTCATGAAATGTCTGCAAGAAAGAAAAAAAAAAACAACCCACACACGAAGGTGTTATGATGGATGATGTCTCCTGCAGGATATGTTGGGAGGACAGAGAGTGGAGGAACATAGAACACAGAAGCATTGGCCTGGAAGGCACCCTTGAGGTCTTCTAGCCCAACACCCCCGCCTAAGGCAGAACGCCTTGTGCCAGTGGTGGCTAACCTTTTTGGGCTCCTGTGCCGAAAAGTGCATGTGTGCTTGCTCACATGCCAGCACCAAGAAGTCAATGCACGCTGCGGGGGGGGGGGGGGNGCACATGTGAGCACCTCCCAGCGGATTTTCGGTCCTTTTTCGGCCTCCCAGGGGCTCAAGGGAAGCCTCTGCAGCCTTTGGAGGCTGAAAAATGGGCCTGTTTCATCACTTCCGGTATTTCCGCAAATAGAGGAAGTGATGAAACGGGCCTATTTTTTGGCCTGCAAAGGCTTCCCCTGAGCCTCTGGGAGGCTGAAAAAGACCCGAAAACTCAGCTGGTAGGCGCGCGCATGCGCAGCGTAGGTAACTTTGCCTGGGGCTTGTGTGCAACAGGTTCATCATCACGGCCTTATGCCAACCCAGTGAGCATTTATTCAATTTTTTTGGGGGGGGGAGGTTTAAACAAAGACTAGGTGGGATTTAGAAGCCAAAGCGATGGACTCCAACTCTCTTCCCCCCTCCTAAGAAGGGACGTGTTACAGCTGGTGCTCGACTTACGACCACAATGGAGCCCGAAATTTCTGGTTGCTAAGCAAGACAGGTTTTTCAGGGACTTTCACCCCACTTTACAACCTTTTCTTGCCACGCTTGTTCAATGTATCACTGCAGTTGTTAAATGAACAGCATGGGTTTCCCCCACTGACTTCCCTCATCAGAAGGTTGCAAAAGGGCATCGCATGACATTGCAACCGTCGTAAATACGAGTCAGTGGCCAATTTGGCCTGAATTTGGATCACATGACCACGGGGACACTGCAACGCTCGTAAATGTGAATAATAACCATAGGTCACTTTTTTCAGTGCCGTTGTAAATTTGAACAGTCACTAAACGAACATTCAGAAGTCAAGGCTTGGCCTCCGAAACTAGTGCCATGAAAGTCCAGCTTGATTCTGCCCATTCAGCCCTCAAACCCTGGCACTCCTCTCACTGTGGAGAAACCAGCGTCATATATATAATAGATTAAACTTGGCATTCGCCAAAGATCTTCCTGATGGGGTGGAAAGTTTGGTTCTCCAGATAAAATGTTGGTGAGGAAAACAGGAGAATGAACAAATCATTGTAAGAGGAGAGGAGAGGAAGAGAAGAGGAGAGGAAGAGAAGAGGAGAGGAAGAAAAGAAAAGAGAAAATACAGAATAGACTAGAATTGTAACGAAATAGGAATAGAATAATAGAGTTGAAAGGGACCTTAGAGGTCTTCTAGTCCAACCCCCAGCTCAGGCAGGAAACCCTAACCTTAACATTATACCATTTCAGACAAATGGTTACCCAATTTTGTCTTGAGGACGTCCAGTGATGGAGCAGCCACAACTTCTGGTGGCAAGGAGTTCCACCGGTTCATTGTCCTCCCTGTTAGGAAATTCCTCCTTAGTTCCAGGTTGCTTCTCTCCCGGATGAGTTCCCACCCGTTGCTTCTTTCTTCTCCTGCCTTGGGATGCTTTGGAGAAGAGGTTGACCCCCTACCCCCTTCTTCATGTTTTCTCTTTTGACACTAAGGTCGGAATAAAAAGCTTATCAATCCTTTTGACAGCTTCTTAACTTGAGGCCAGAGGTGAGTGATGAAAAAAAACCATTATAAAAATAACAGCTGGTGGAAAATCCAGACGTTAAAGATACGATTTAATTACCTCAGATCTACTTCACTGGAAACCAGGAGAAACATTTCCTGGTTTGACAGGAAAGCTAGTCCAATGTCCACCTGGGGTTTCTTCCGAGAGCCGAGTTCTGATTATGTGCAGGTAGTCTTCCACTTCCAGCCACAATGGAACGCAAAATTGGTGTCGCTAGGTGAGATGCCGAGCTTTGTCCCGTTTTATGACCTTGCTTGCCGCAGTTGTTAAAGGAATCGCTGCAGTTGTTAGACTGGTAATGTGGCTTCCCTATTGACTTTTCAGATGAACAGATCTTGGAAGGGGCCTTGTAGGTCATCTAGTCCAACCCCTTGCCCAAGCAGAGACCCGACACCATTTCTGACCGATTTGCAGTCCAGTCTCTTCTTGAAAGCCTCCAGGGATGAAACTCCCACAACTCCTGTTCCACTGGTTGATTGTTCTCCCTGTCAGAAAATTCCTCCTTATTTCTCTCCTTGTTCAGCTTCCATCCATTCTTCCTTGTCGGGCCTTTGGGTGCCTTGGAGAACAGCTTGACCCCCTTCCTCCTCTCTGGGGAAGCCCCTCCAATATTTGAACCCTGCTCTCCTGTCTTGAAGACCACAATCTTGCAGTAGAAGATTTAGGACAGAGGTCCCCAAAGTTGGCCACTTTAAGACTTGTGGACTTCAACTCCCAGAATTATTCACAATAAGTAACTAAAAGGACATTTCTTTCAGCAAATCTCTTATATCAGGAGTCTCTAAACTTGGCAACTTATGGACTTCAACTCCCAGAATTCTCCAGCCAGCTGATGTAAGCTGATGGATTTGCTAGACTAAGAAATGTCCTTTTAGTTACTTATTGTGAATAATTCTGGGAGTTGAAGTCTCCATGTCTTAAAAGTGGCCAAGTTTGGGGACCTCTGACTTAGGACGATATTGGACATTGTATTCCCAGGAAGTTCTGTTCTGCATTCAACGCATCATAAAATCATCAAAATCTCACCAAAAAAACCCCCTAAAAGTCACACCCAGGAATGTGTGGATCTGTCTCACTATTGCTGTACATAGTGGTTACATCCCAACCAGCAGTTAACCTGGAAGGGAGGCACGGGAGAAGCCATTGTTACTGAACACAAAGAGGTTCTCTGTCAGAAAGGAAGCAGCTGATCTCCAGTTTTCTGAAGGAACCTTCTACGCACGGCTGAGTCAACGTTTCTTGCCGTGTGGGTGTTTGTGGGTGTGTGTGTGTGTGACAGAAACCAAACATTACATCCTAAATTCCTCAGACCAGCCTTCAAGCAGGGAGTTGGTAGTATCGTTGTAGGGAGGCATGTGGATGACAGAATAACAGAATAACAGAGTTGGAAGGGAACTTGGAGGTCTTCAAGTCCAACCCGCTGCTTAAGCTGGAGACCTTATCTTCAAACTTGACAGCTTGAAGCCTTGTGGACTTCAGCTCCCAGAATCCCTGAGCTAACATGACTGGAGGAGGAATTCTGGGAGTTGAAGTCCACAAGTCTTAAAAGCTGTCAAGTTTGAAGGCCCCCGATATAAACCAAAAGTGTTCAACCTTGGCAATTTTAAGACTTCAACTCCCAGCGTGGCTCGCTGGGGAATTCTGGGAGTTGAAGTCTACAAGTCTTAAAGCCATTCAACTGATTCTTGCAGAGTAACAGAGTCGGAAGGGACCTTGGAGGTCTTCTAGTCCAACCCCCTGCTTCGGCAGGAAACCCTACACCACTTCAAAGGGTATCCAGTCTTTTCTTAAAAACTTTCCAACTTCTGGAGGCAATTTGTTCCACTGATTAATTGCTCTGACTCTCAGGAAATGTCTCTTTATTTCTAAGTTGCTTCTCTCCTTGATGAGCTTCCATTTGTTGCTTCTTGTCCTGCCCTCAGAATAGCTTGACTCCCTCTTTTTTGGGGCAGCCCCTGAGAGATTGGAAGGCTGCTCTCCTGTCTCCCCTGGTCCTTCTCTTCATCAAACTAGACATGCCCAGTTCCTGCACCCGTTCTTTATATGTTTTAGCTTCCCCTAATCCTATTTCTGGCTCTTCTCTGATGAAGTAACGGGTTTGTCAAACTCAAGGTGGGCTGGATTCGGCCCACGAGAGGCTGAGATGTGGCCCACAGGGCCGGCCTGGAATATATTAGAGTTGCAGCCAGTTGTGCCTCTGCAGGGCCAAACGGGGTGTAGCGGGGGCTGCATGCACCCCCACACACACCCTGTGTTCAGCCTCCACAGCCTCCTGCTGCACACTGTCGTCAAAAGCGGAGTGGATCTCTTGCATGCATCCCCCCCCCTCTGTGGCCCGTTTTGGGCCGGCACAGTGTTGCAGGAGGCCGTGGAGGTTGAAAACAGGCCGCGGGGAGCCTCACACAGCCACGCCATGCTCCATTTTGGTTGGCAGGATGCTGCAGTAGGCATCTGCCCCATCTCCTCCCCGCTCCCCCTCTGGGCTGCCCCATAGAGGAGAAACATCATGCTGATCCAGCCAGAGGAGGGATGCTACCAAGCATAGCAACCGGTTAACAGATAACAGATAATCAGAGTTCGGAAGAGACATATAGGTCATCTCAGTCGACCTCCGCCAAGCAGGAGACCTCTACACCATTCTCTGCAAATGGCAGTCCAGTCTCTTCCTGAAGGTCTCCAGTGATGACACTTCCACATTCCTGCTCGCAGAGGGCAACTTCTGTTCCATGAATTGATGGTTCTCCTGTCAGAAGTTTCTCGCTTATTGGTTGATCCTCCCTTTCAGATCCAGTTCCATCCTTATTCCTTGTGCTGGCTCGGGTGCCCTTGGAAGCAATGAGTCTGGACCCCCTTCCGTCTCTCTGTGGGCAGCCCCTAAATATTGGAAGATGCCCTCCTGTCTCCCTTGTCTCTTCTCTTCCTAGCACTAGCCAGGCCCAGTTCCTGCACCGTTCTTCAATATGTTTTAGCCTCCAGTCCTAATTGTGCGCTGGTTGCTTCTTCTCTGCTTTTCTAGAGTCTCACCAGGGGTGGGATTCTACCAGGTTTCACAGCCGTATTTCCCTAGAACGGTTTGTTATCATTTTAAGCAGCAGTTGGGTAGAACCGGTTGTTTAGCAGCAATTACTGGGCCAATCCTGAAGGCCAAGGCAGGAAGATTAAACATTCTGGTGTTGCTTAACAGAAACTGCCTCTCATTAATTCCTTGTTCACATTCTTGGCATGATTCGACTCTCCTGCCAGCACTGTTTCAGAACTGTCTCTGCAGATTTTCTTGCCACTCCTTTGAGTTGTTATTTTGTTTGTGTGCGAGGCGACCATTCAAAGGTACAAGTGAACTGTAAAAAAGGACTTATGACCTTTTTCCCACACTTACGACTTGGTTGCAGCAATCCCACAGTCATGAGAGGCCAAGGCGAGGAATTGTGTCCTCTATGTGAGATGAATGTTGAGTTGCCACACCAGCCAGATAACATGACCACCTAACTAAGTCCATGTCACCCAGTTCACATGACACCAATGCCACACCCAACACCTAAGCCACACCTACATACAGAACCAATTTTTAAAAATTTTGAATTCCCACCCTGGTTCTGAACATCTTTTTTATAATGTGGTGAACAAAACTGGATGCAGTACTCTAGGTGTGGTCTTACTAAGGCTTTATGGGGTAGTCTTAGTACCTCCCTTGATCCTGATTGTATCCCTCTGTTAATGCAACTTAGGATTGTGTTAGCTTTTTTGGCTGCTGCTGCTGCTGCACACGGCTGGCTCCTATTGAGCTGGTTGTCCACTAAGACTCCCAGATCCTCTCCCAGTTCCCGCCTGGTTTCACCCAGTCTATGTGTGTCCTTTGGGTTTTTCCTGCCTAAGTGTAGGACTTGACTTTTCTCTACACTGAATTTCATTTTGTTAGATACGGCCCAGGGTTCCCGTCTGTCGAGATCCATCTGGATCCTCAGCCCATCTTCTTGGGTGTTGGCTATTCCTGCCAGCTTAGTATCACCTGCAAGTTTGCTAAGTTCCCCTTCTGTCATTATTGTGATGTTCGGTGATGGCACACCTTGCAAAAGGAGGGCTCCTTTCAATTTCAAAGCTTCCCAGCACCAGAAAGCAAAATCAAGACGTGGCACAACCTTCTCTTCCTGATGATGTTTCCCCCTCCCCAAAAGGGTGGCACCTCCTTTCCCATCATCCCCGTTGCTGCAGCAACGGGCGTTGTTTTTCAACGCTATCCCGAAGGCCATGCTTCAGAAAAGCCATCTCGCAGGCCAGCCGTGGGGTCCTACCTTTTCCACGACCTGTTTGGTGATCGCTCCTGTGTTTGAACCTCAGGTGCGCGCGCAGCTTTCCCCACACCAGCTGGGACTCCGCCATGCCAATCAGCTGAGAGGAGAAAGAAGAGAAAGGGAAGGCCAATCCTGCACTTTTCTCTTCTTTTTTCCTCTCTGCGGATCGTTGGAGGGTTTTTTTACGAGGGAGGAATTTTGGCTACCAGTTCGGCCAAACCGGTCCAAACCGGCAGCATACCGTCACTGTTGCAGGCCCGTTTCTCAGTGCCGTGCTCGCGAAGCACACGAGAAAGGACTTCCCTAATGCTGCAACCCTGGATGGGTCACCCCAGGTCACTCACTCACACACACACTCACACAAAACCCACGTCTTTTTTACACATGCACATTTGGGCTTCCTTGCTGGAGTTTCAACAGCTGGGAGGGAAAACTAGCCAAAGTCCCAATAGCTGTCTTTAAAAAAAAAACCAGATTTTTCCAGCCAAACACATCGAAGGAGTCCAAGCTCGCCAAGGATGTTTTTCCTCCTTTTTCTCCCCCATTTCCAATTTGTGGTCCTTGAGACGAGCCTTGTGTTTTCCTGCATCATTTCCTGCACCACCACCCCCAATTTGGCTGGAGAGGCTGAGGCTTTACTGATCAGCCATTAGGGCCGATTGGTGCTCTCTGTGGTTGGTTGGTTGCTTTCAGACGTCTCATAAACCAACTAGGTTATATCACCAATGCTACAGTAGCAGTAATCAATAGCATCCTTAGCACTGATGATGTTACCTAGTTGGGTAATGCAACATCTGCAAGAAAACAACCAAGTTCATAGACCACCAAGGACCCCATAGTCCTCCTCCTCCTCCTCCTCCTCTCCTTTTTATCTACTCTGCAACCTCCCCCCTTTTAGCACTGACGTTGTAACCTAATTTGGTGATGAAATGTCTGCAAAAAAACAATCAAGCTCTGAGACTACCAAGGATCCCATAGTTCTCCTTTTCCTTGACCAAGATAGTTCTTGTAAAATGGGGCAAAACTCACTGAACAAATGTCTCACTTAAGCAACAGAACAGTTGGACTCAGTTGTGGTCATAAGTGAAGGATCACCTGTATTGCCATATACCTAAAGGTGGAGAATTTCATAGAACCCCCCCCAAAACAATCCTGTGGATAATTAGCACAAACAGTCCCAAAGGAAGTGGCCTTTGGTGATGGAAGGCCAAACGTTTTCATGAAAGGAACAGCAGCAGAAGAGAAATAGAAAAGAAACCACCAGGTGATCCCCGTTCTGCACCAGGAAGGAAACAATTTCAGAGACAGGGACATCAAAGGGAAGGTGAAAACTTCTGCATTTCCTGAAAGTCAGGTTGGTCTGGTGGTCAAGGTGCTGGCTTAGAAATCGGAAGACAATCAGTTCTAATCCCCTCTTATGCATGAAAGCCAGTTAGGTGACTTTGTGCCAATCACCAGGAGATGGTGAGTTCTAGTCCCAATTCAGGCATGCAAACCAACTATATGACTTTTGAGTCAATCACTGTCTCTCAGCCCAACTCACCCTCACAGGGTTGTTTTTTGGAGGGAAAACTGGACAAAAAGGCTTTGGCTTGTTTGGCACCCGGAGTTATGAATAAAGTATTAAAAGTGGGATTTTAAAAAATATAACATATACCCCTCACACATCATCACAAAATTTCCAGAACCATAAAGCCTAGAAACTTGAAATTTGGCCCATATGTTCCTCTTGGCTTCTAGGGGCTCCCTAAGAAAGGATTTTTCCAAATGACCCTCAGAGTATTTAGAGTATTTCCTATATTATTATTATTATTAACACGCTCTGATGCTAAGGAGTTCTACTCCCCTTCCCCACCTGAAGAGAAATCTTTACCAAATGCAAAACACAATCAGAGGAGAGGAGCTTCAGTTTTAGTTTCACAGCAGCACCAAGCAGGTTTAGTATAGAACAGTTGAGCTAAGCCCCACCCAGGCTCCTTGCTGTCTCCTCCTTGCTCACACAGCAAATACTATTTCAGTTTCCAAAGAAGCCCTCAACTATCTCACA
The DNA here is from genome assembly GCA_004320025.1 of Laticauda laticaudata. Classification (NCBI taxonomy): domain Eukaryota; kingdom Metazoa; phylum Chordata; class Lepidosauria; order Squamata; family Elapidae; genus Laticauda; species Laticauda laticaudata. The sequence continues at coordinate 106,939 of BHFT01004936.1, forward strand.
CACCGACAGGACACTAGCCAGATGCATATCGATGGATGCTGGTAGGCAGAGGCAGAATTTTTTCCCCTTATTTTCCTTCCCCAAAACTAAGCCTGACCGTGTAGTTTCATAGCAAAGCACAGGGATCAAGCTAGTAAATGAATAAAATAAGTAATGTTCTTTGAATGCAGAAGTAAAATTGCACATTCAAGCCCTTGTTCAGCTGTTCTTGTGGGGCTGCCCATCCATTTTGCAGATTCAGCCCTAAACTGTCATAAATAAGATTTTTTTCCCCTCCTGTCTTGGTTTCTCTCACAGCTCCGTTCTCATGACACCTGGTGACAGAACACATGCTTTGGTGGCCTTTATCAAAGTTCTGGAGACAGAACTTATTTGATAAAGCCAGCTGATTGATGGAAGGGGCTGTGAGCAGGAGCGTTTAGCCAAATCCTCAGGGTTGCCTTGTTGCAAATCTTACCAGCAAAATTAGATAGCAAGGTGGCGGATTTAGGACTGAACCCGCATAAAGGATGTGCAGTCCCCGAAGAAGGCTTACCAACAAGAGTTTGAGTGTGCAATTGCACACCCACATTCAAAACATGTTATTTTTGTTCTGTATGCAAATTGGGTTACTCCAAAACATGCAAATCTGACTGGTCAACTAAAGTAAGCATTGGACTGGTTCACTAAGAACCAATCCAAATAAAGTGAAAAAGGCGGCAAATTCGAACAGCTGCCATTGGTTATAAGCCGCAAGTTCAGCCAAACCGTTCCGTTTTACTGACTCCTTTGAATAAAGACTTTTATTTGTTGGAACCCGGTCTACCTCGTGTTTTCCGAACAAAACAATTTTATTCANTGACTCCTTTGAATAAAGACTTTTATTTGTTGGAACCCGGTCTACCTCGTGTTTTCCGAACAAAACAATTTTATTTATTAGATCCCTAAATTTTCCCTTCATTATCCAAAGCCCCTTATCAAAAAATCCTTTCAAACTCCAAGAGTCTCCTATAATTGGCTCAAAGCCATCCACCCAGCTTTGGCATTTAAGGCAGGACTAGAACTCACCATCTCCTGGTGATTGGCACAAAATCACCCAGCCAGCTTTCATGCCTAAAGTGGGATTAGAACCCGCAGTCTCCTGGTGATTGGCCCAAAGTCTGCATATATGTATATGTAAGTATGTGTGTCAGTGTATATGTGTGTATGTACTTCCTATGGCTTTGATGGCTTTTGTGTAATTTAACAGTTGTTTAATTTTCATTTGTTCATTTTTGTAACAGTTGGAGCGGCATTATTTCCCTGATGTTGACTGTGTTATAAATAAATCTTCTGTTTATTTATATACACAGCAAAAAAAAACCTCCATCAAATTTGTATACAAAGGGTTCGCAAGTATGAGACCGCATGATGTTTTCTTCTGTGTTATATAAATATTATGATAGCCGAAACAGCACATTCAGGAAAACAACATATCAGATAAAAGTTATGTATTTGCTGAAGAGGCCAAATTTCTCTTGTTAAACTATGGCACGTTTTCAGCATGCATAACTTACTGCATTGTGTGAACCCAGTTTCTATGTTACCTTAAGAGACAACACACCACCTTGGATTCATCTCTACAAGATTAGCACCGCCATATTGGTTTGTCCTTGTGTGGGTTCGGCTGGGAGGTTAAATTCACCATCTAGAACTCACCGTCTCCTGGTGCTTGGCCCAAAGTCAGGCGCCTGGCTTTCATGCCTAGCGCAGAACTAGAACTCAACCATCTCCCGCTTTCTAGTTGGACGACTTCACCACCAAACCAAACAGGCTATTTATTCCTCAAGCAATTGTCTTAACCATAAATCAGAGCGATATTCCACTGCGGATTATTTGGCTGCTCAAGAAGTGGCTGCCAATCCTTTTTGGCATTTTATTCTGCTTCGTGCTGCAATTAAGTTGTTTTTTTTATCATTGTCAGTGGGTTTCCTGACACCACAGGACACACTCATTCAAGTCATTTTTTCTTTTGTCTGCAGCCACTGAGTTCAGGTCGTCCTCGACTTACAACAGTTCATTTAGTGACTGTTCAAAATTACTAGGGCACTAAAAAAGGTGACTTAGGTTCGTTTTTCACACTTATGACTATTGTAGCATCTCCATGGTCCCGTGACCTAAATTCGGACACTTGGCAACCGGCATGTACTAATGACGGTTGCACAGTCCCAGGGTTGTGACCTTCTGAAAAATAAAGTCAACGGGGAAGCCAGATTCATTTAACAACCGTGTGACCAGCTTAACACCTGCAGTGATTCACTTAACAATGGTGTATTGTTGGAAGAAAAATTCGGTCTGTTTCCAAGCTGGGAGGAAGGAAGAACCTGGAGATAAAATGGAGACCGCATGGAAAGAAGGTCTCCATTTATTGATGAGCTGAATCGACAATAGCATCTAGTTCTGGGGCAGCTGACAAAATGGCTGAATGAGTGGTTGGATCTTTATAGGTTTCTATGACTTTGAAGTTTGAACTGTTCTGGGCTTTTGTGTCTCTTGCTATTTCAGTGGGGGTGGGTTAATCCTATTATGCCCTAAAAGGCCACGTCCTGTCCTTTTTAACCCCCTCGCCTGGAGCTGAAAGTGGTTTTTTTGTGACTAGTTTGGCCTGGATTTCCTAATGGGCACAAAATATCCATCTCTAAAGATTTCAGGCATCTGCTGGCGGTGGTTTACTATGCGGGAAACTGGGGACTGCTTCCTGCCTTTAAGAACCTGTTTCTCCATTTCTCTTTTGGGGAAATATAATATGCTGCCTTTTTAAATATTCCCCGAAATATTTCATTCTCTGGAGAGGAGGTGGGAGGCGCATAATTACTCCTTACAGCATGAAAAGCCGTAAAATGGGGCAAATTTCACTTAATAAATGTTTCACTTAGCAACTAAAATTTGCAGCTCCGTTGTGGTTGGTCCTAAGTTGAGGACTCGCTGTACTGGGCTCCTGCTATCATGTCCCTGCTAGTCCTTCTTTTCTCTAGATTAGCCATATACACCTCCTGCAACCATCCTTCAAAGTTTTTTTTTTAATCTCCAATCATCTTTGTTGTTTTAGTTTAACCAGGTTAAAATATTTTCATCCTGGCTTTTCCTTTCTTCCCAACACTCTTAAGCCCATCGTATGAACCGAGCCAGAATATTTCCTGTCCACGGTCAGAATATGGAGCTCCACTTACATCTGATTATTTTTATTTTATTTATTTTTCCCCCCTAAAGTGAAATGTCTCATTCTTGGCAAGGCATCTACCCAAGCCAGAAGTGCCACAAACCACATCGACGGAGAAGATGTGAAATTACAATTTGTTCCAGAAAATGCGAGTAAATTCCGGGTGTTGCCAAGTTATCCTAAAAAAGGAGGTCAGATGTAAATCAAGCGGCCTGGAGAAGATTCAAAATCCAGAGAATTCAGTGGACAAAAGTCACATCCTGGATTGCCTGCTCTGGATCACTCTTGACTTAGCCCCAAATTTCTATGGGGAAGTGAGAACATTTGTTAAGTGAGGTCTTCCCCCTCCCCATTTTATGATCTTTCTTCCCACAGTGCTCAAGCAAATCACTGCAGTTGATAAGTTAGGAAAACGTGATTTCCATAGCAAGGAAGATAAAGCAGGAATGGTTAACTTGATTGCTTTATTTCAAGAGGAAAATATGTTCTTATTTGAATATCACCTCTGGGATTTGTGCTTGTGAAAGGGAAAAAAAATGAAACTTTGATCTTGGTTTTCTTGATTAGGAAGATTTGGTGTTACAGAAATGGCTAGTTATATATTAATGTGTAAAAGCAAAAAGTTGATGCTGCAGTGTGTGTACCTTGTACTGGGTGAGGAAGAGTTGGAAATCAATGCCCCCTTTTCTTTCTTTTTCTCTTCCCCTTGTCTTTCACACCTCCTTTTTCCTTTTCTGCCCTTAATTTCTTTTCTTTTTTCTTTTGTATTTTATGTCTATATATATATAAAAGCGAAATCTGATGCTAAGGAGTCCTACTCCCCCTCCCCACCTGCTCCAAAGGCAAAACACAAGCAGAGGAGAGAAATTTCAGTTTCAGAGCACCAAGCAGCTTTAGGACAGAACAGTTGAGCTAAGCCACGCCCAGGCTCCTTGTTGTCTCCTCCTTGCCAACATAGCAAATACTGCTTCCGTTTCCAAACAACCCTCAACTCTCTCACACACTGACAAGATGCTAGCCAGGTGAATACCCATGGATGCTGGAAGGCAGAGGCAGAATTTTTTTCCCCTTATTTTCCTCCCCCAAAAGTCAGGGCTTCCCTGTTGACGTTGCTTGTCCAGAAGTTTGCAATGGGAATTATGTGAGGCTGTGATGGTTGTAAGTATGAACCGGTTGTCAAGCATCTGAATTTTGATCACACCAGGCTGAGACTGCAAAGGTTGTAACTATGAAAAACAGTCATAAGTGGCTTTTTCCAGTGCTGTTGTAACTTTGAACAGTCATTAAGTGAATTGTTGTAAATCAAGGACTTCCTGAACTTTAAGCACAATGTAGAAGGCAAATTTAAGGCCATCTGATCACTGAAATGTTAACTGGAATAAGCACCATTGTTGCTCCCTGTAATAAAAACATGCGTTTTTGTCCTTTAGATTAATAGATTGTCTCTCTTCGCCAATGCTGAAAGTTGTTTTTTTCCTCTATCCTTCTTTTATTTATTTTTTATTTATTTTGATTTGTCAATCACTGACAAGATAATAGGTATAAGAAAAAAATAATGATGAATACATGGATACATATAAGAAAAATAAAAATAAAAAATAAAAAGAAACAATAAGACAGGGATGGTCAGCACGATTGGTGCGCTTATGCATGCCTCCTACAGACCTCTTAGGAAAGGAGTGAGGTCAATAGTAGACAGTCTAAGGTTAAAGTTTTTGGGGGTCGGGGAAGAAACCAGAGTCAGGTAGAGGATTCCAGACATTGATCACTCTGTGGCTAAAGTCGTATTTCCTGCCATCAAGTTTGGTGCTGTTTACTTTGAGTTTGTATCTATTGTTTGCTCTTGTGTTGTTATGATTAAAGCTGTAGCGAAAATAATTCATTGACATAGATAGACATTGCAATGTATGCATTTATATACATCGTAGCTTACATTGGACCGAAGGCGCGAGTCCGTTCTAGGTTTTTCTAGGTCTAGAAATTTCAAGTCTGTTTGGCATAGAATATTCTGCAACAAGTAAGAGAGTGTGAGAATTCCTCTTGTGAAATATTTTCTGGATTTCTCCACGCTGTGTTAATATGTAGCATACGTAATGTGGGTTCCTAGAGATTGAGCTGTAATTCAATATTGGTCTGCAAAATGTTTATGTATGCTCTAGTAGTAGTCGTGATTCACCACAGAAAAAGGCTACGTTAGGATTAACTGTGTGTTCTCACAAATAGGCCTGGTCTTATTTTTTTTGACGCCGGCGAAAAACAGCTAGGCATCCGTCTTTTCGGGGTGACTTAATTCCACCCCTTTGCAAGCCTTTGGGTGGGTGGAGGTGGCGTCACGGCTTGGAAGTGTAACTTCAAGCGTTGGTGGGCACTTCGTATCAAGAGACCTTTCCGCCGTCTGCTTTACCTTTCTCCGCCCGTGCTGTGCACGGCGTTTAGCAAGCCAACGCTGCGTGCGGTTTGGCAGCAGCCAAATGCAACAGCCAGCAGGGCTCCTCTCGCACGCAGAAGCCCTAGCCGAACACTTCGCTTCAGGTGCTCCTGTCGCTACATTGCCTTATGGCCTTCAAGGCAAAGCCAGTTCTTTTAAAAATGACACCTCCCCTGCCCGCAGAGGGCAGCTCCAACCCCACGTGGGGAGCGTGAATCTCAGAAGCCGCAGCACAGGATCGGTCCGACCCTGTAGAAGACGCCCCAGCGCCGCCATGCCTGCCTGGCAGCCCGGGCCAGACAGCGCGAAGAGCTTTCACCGCGAGCGTTGCCCAAGGCGGGAGGCTGACAGGCCGGGGGTTCCGCCGTCCTGCCACAACGGGCAAGGCGTTCTTCGCAAGGCGAACGGAGCGCCCGTCCGCCAACCCTCTGCTTCATGCCGCCACGAGCCCGTCTGTGGGCCATGGGGCAGGCGGGAAATTGTGAGCCATGGTTCTGCGCGGGTAGAGGTCCGCCTGAGCACCAGAGTCTGGGCTGCAACCTGAGCTTGGCTTCGCTTCCCAAGTCCGCTCAAAGCCTGAAACGGCCAAGAAGGCTCACCCGAGGCAATGATACGCCCACTCCCGTGCACGTAGACAGGAGGCGAGGTTGACAGCAGCGCCGCTTTCCCTCGGCCGGGCGGGATTTGGCTGGAGAGAGGCCTGAACGCCGCCCACTCCTTCCAACCTCACGTCAGCCCGTCCCCATCCCCCGACGCTCTCCAAATGCGCCAAGCAGCTCCAAACCCGCTGCAGCAAGCATGGGCATTGAGCACTCACATTGGCGGGCTTCAGTCTGGAGGAGGACGCAGCACAGGCTGGAGTGAGTGCCGATGTCATGAGCTCGCGCAAAGCGTTTGGAGCTGTCGGTGCGTTTGGAGATGCTGTTGCCGTCGCCTCGCCTGTCTGAGGCTACCGAGGACGCAAGATAGCGCGCCCCCCATCCGCAGACTGGGTGGGCCGATCCGTGTGCTGCGCTGCCTGGGAGATTTCCAACTCCCCACGTGGGATGGTGTCCATTTTTAAAAGAGAACTGGGCTTTGTCTTTGAAGGCAAAGGGAAGGCAGCGACAGGAGAGCACCTGAGCCCGAGTGTCTCCGCGAGCCTGGTTGCAGGAGGAGCCCCCTGGCTGCCACACATGGCCGCCAACATCACAGGCATTGCTCATAACGCTTGCGGCATGCACGGGGAGAAGTGTAAAGAGCAACGGCAGATAGGTGCTCCAATATGAAGTGCCCCAACCACTAATGTTGTAGGTCAACGCAGGCAACACCATATTGGGTATGCAACAAAATCGTACTTCCTAACAGCCATCCCTCCCCCCACCATTCCCGCGGCCATTTTTGGTGTAATATAGGCCTTAATTTGGGGGGAGGGGCTTAATTTGATTTTATGCCTATAAAGCATGCTGTGACTTCCTATTGGGGAGGCCGTATTGTTGGAGAAACAGGGTAGGTTAACAATGCCTTTTTGGCTGTGTAGTTACAGTGGGCTCTAGCGCTTAGATCATTTGAGATGAGTACTCCAAGGTCCTTGACAGAGCTTGGATCCTCAGTTCTTATGCCTTAACACACACAAAAACAGAGAGCCTTTTTATTCATTTATGGCTGGTGAAAGAGACGACCTCATACAAACAATCTGCTATTCCTCCCTCTGATGCAAATTGCAGTGATCCACGACCAGCAGCCAAATCTCAGGGCAGCTCAGTTTTCTGTGACGGCTGAAAACACAAAAGGATTCTTCTGGATTGATTATTGTTATAATTATAATGCTTTGCATTTTTATCAGTGAAAAAGACAGAAAGGGCAAAAAACGGAGGGAAAGAAGAAGGAAAAAAAACCCACATCAGATTGGAAATGGGAGAGGGGTGGGATGCAGAAATACGCAGCCCTGACCAAAATCTATCTCACAGTTCTCGCCTGCTTCGGAAAGTTGTCTTCAATGCTAGTTGTGTCTGGCATGCAAAGATTGTTCCCTACAATCTCCCAATTTATTGCAAGGGAGAGACAGTTTGCTGCCAAGAAAAATCAGCACTCGGGAAGACGGGTTTTAAAACATCAACTTTTCCGTGATGGATTAATTCAGGGGTGGGCTTCAAAAATTTTAGCAAACGGTTCTCTGCCAGGTTACTGGGTGGGTGTGGCCATGGTGGGTGTTGTGTCTGCGCAGCTGCGGATACATAATAGACACCGCAGCTAGCGTGGGAAATCCCAAGACTCCAATTGGCTAACAGCATGGCGGGCAATCCCTATATAAGGGTGCCCGCCAGCCGTTACCGTTCGTTGCAGTTTGAGTTGGTGTGTTACTGATCAGGAAATCTTGTTGCGGATCCTCTGTCTCTGTCTCATTATTCTGGCGACCTAACAACTGCCGACGAAGGTGGGATAGCCGGAGGAGTCAGCCCCGGATCGCCACAGGCTGCAGCACCCAAAAGCCAGCTGAGCGGAGATGCACCGGAACTGCCGATCAACAAGGAGAGCCACGGCTGGGGGGGGGGATTTTCATCCTCCCTGGGTTCCAAAGGCTTTCCTTGAGCCTCCAGGAGGGCCAAAATAGCCTCCCCTGGGCTCCAGAGGCCCGTTTCCAGCCTTCTGGAGCAAAGGTGGTATTCAGCAGGTTCTGACCAGTTCTGGAGAACCGACAGCGGAAATTTTGAGTAGTTCAGAGAACTGGTGGTGGAAATTTTGAGTAGTTCAGAATACCATCTCTGACTGGGCCTGCCCCCATCTATTCTCTGCCTCCCAAGTCCCAGCTGATCGGCTGGGTTTTCTTTTGTTGTCCTGAACAGGAGAACGGAGCTGGAAAGCAGGTTAGTAGGGTGGGGAGAGAATGGGGATTTTACAGTATCCTTCCCCTGGAGTGGGCTAGGTATGAGATTTTTCAGTATCCTTCCCCTGCCACACCCACCAAGCCATGCCCACAGAACCAGTAGGAAACATTTTTGAATCCTACCACTGTTCTGGAGCCTCCAGGAGTCCCGTCTTTTTGCCCTCCCCAAGCCTCCACACGGGCCCTGTACTTATCTGGCACCCAAAACAGGCTGGGTGGGGACTCCTGGGAGGGACGGGATGGGTGGGGCCAGCCAGGGGTGGGATTGACAGGATTACTGAACTGGTCATTAAACTTGATTAAAATTCGCTACCAGTTCTCACAAACCGGTGTGAACCATTAGCAGCCCACCCCTGGATTAATGGCGGACGTCTAGGAAGACAGGAAAATATTTTGCATTTGAACACACAACTCGGTAATAGCAACCCAGGAAGGAAGGGTGTTATGGTGTGTTTGGGTAGACATGGTTTAAGACAGGGGTCCCCAAACCTGGCCACTTTAAGACTTGTAGGACTTCAACTCCCAGAATTATTCACAATAAGTAACTAAAAGGACATTTCTTCTAACAATTCCCTTATATCAGGGCTCCCCAAACTTGGCAACTTTAAGATGTGGACTTCAACTCCCAGAATTCTCCAGCCAGCAAAGCAAAGCTGGCTAGAGAATTCTGGGAGTGGAAGTCCACAAGTCTTAAAGTTGCCAAGTTTGGAGACCTCTGGCTAACACTCGGGTGACTTTGTTGGTGTGGAACAGACGTTATGTGGTCCCATGGTTAACTGTGAGAAATATTTGTACCATTTTGGGGTGGGGTCCATACACACATACACACACACACAAAACCAAGCATCAAAACAGAACTCACAATTTTGTCAATAGTTCCACAATGGAACTATTGTAGGCCTTTCTGACTAGCAAAGTCCATGTGGAAGCCACTTAATGACTCTAGCAAGGAAAGTTGTAAAATGGGGGCAAAAAGTCACTGAACAAATGATATGCTTAGCAACAGAAATGTTGGGCTCTGTTGTGGTGCTAAGTTGAGGACCAGCTGTATCTTGAGGCAAGACGCTTTCTTGCCACCATTGTTAGGTGAATCGCCGAAGTTCTCAAATAAGCAACGCAGTCGTTAAGTGAATCTGGATTTCCCCGTTGACTTTGCTTGCCAGAAGGTCGCAAAAGGAGGCTCACGCAACCTAGGAAAACCATGACCATCACAAATGTGAGTCAGTTGCCAAGTCTTTTGGTCACGCGACCTTGGGGATGCTGTAACCATTGTAAGTGTGAAAAATGGCTATAAGTCCCTTCTTTCAGCACCGTTATGACTTTGAAAGGTCACTGAATGGATGTCTGTAAGTCAAGGACTATCTGTGGTGAATGTTCAGACCAAGGCTTGCCGAGACCATCATTAAGCACACACTTAATTAAAACAACTTTTGTTTTATTTCAGTGCTGGGAATTATGTTCATTCCCAGCCTGTAATGAGTCCCAAACAGTCCCTCAAGATAAGCACCCACCTTTCTCTCCTTTGAATTGCTGCCAACAACTAAAGTGCCAAATGAACTGTAAAAAAAACAACCAAAGTACAAAGTCCACACAGAGCTTCAAGGATTAATCCAAACAAAATAAATGACCTTGCTTCCTGCAAAGGTTTCATCGTCTTGGCCTGACTTTTAACCCTTATGAGAGGGGCAATAACCTTCCAGCCTTACTCCCAAGTTGCCCCTTTTGTTTCAGCTGCTCTCACCATCTAGCAGCTCTGTACATACATGCACTGGGAACAGGCTCCTCTTGTTCCTCTGCCTCGCTGCTGCCAGACTCCAAAGGCTCCAGAGGCAGCACCCCACTCCCAGATGGTCCTGGCCCCATCCCAGCATCGGACACAGGACCCTCGCCTGAGTCCTCTCCAGACTCCCCGACTGGTCCCTGTTCTTCCCCACTGTCCGATTCCACTGCCATCTCCAGTGGCTGCTGGCAACCACAACAGTGAATGCCAGTTAGATTAAAATCATCGCTGGGACAAACGATGTCAAATAGACCCCCCCCCCAAAAAAATAACATTAAAAATTGGGGTGTCTTTTGAATCCATCCCCTTCAAACCAGCTGAGTTTGCTTCCAGGTTTCATCAGAATAATATGTTGGTTTCTGGTGTGTAAAAACACTGCAGGTTTCTGGCCAATGCAAGCAACTCCAAACCCAAAATAGANCAGAATAATATGTTGGTTTCTGGTGTGTAAAAACACTGCAGGTTTCTGGCCAATGCAAGCAACTCCAAACCCAAAATAGATGTGCCTCCTTCCAGCTGAGTTTGCATTTACACATCATTTCCACGGCTCAAAAGACTAAATGAACTTTCCTTGGTCCGTGTGGGCTCACGGCGGTCATCATGTCTGGAGGCTTCCTCAGCACGAGGGTGTGGGGTTATCAGATGTTCAGAATAAGGAGAATATGTTTAGCCTCCTGTCCTCCAGCCAACAGGCATATATGGCCCTTAAAATCAAACCTTATCCAGCTTTTGATGCACATTGTTCTTTAAAAATAAAAGATGGAGGGTTACACAGGTTTGTGTGGCCCTTGTTGCTCTCTGAGTTTGGTGGTTTTCTGGCAGGCGTTTCATGGCCCAACTAGGTAACATCATCAATTGTAGAAGGGAGTGGGAGTGGAGAGGAGGAGGCCAAAAGAGGAAGATGAGGAGGAGGAAAGGAAGGAAGGAGGAAGAGGAGGAAAGAGGAGGTGAAAGAAGAGAAGGAGGAGAAAGAGGAGAATGAGGACTGTAGGGTCCTTGGTACTCACTGAGGTTGATGGTTTTCTGTCAGATGTTTTATAACCCAACTAGGTACATCATCAATTGTAGAAGGGAGTGGGTTTTGTGGAGAGGAGGAGGAGGAGGAGGAGGAGGAGGAGGAGAGAACTGGGAGGTCCTTCTTGCTCTCTGAGCTTGGTTGTTTTCTTGCAGACATTTCCTGACCCAACTAGGGAACATCATCAATGCTAGAAGGAGGAGGGATGCTCTCTATTACATAGGCTGTTGTTTATTGTTCAATGCTGCAATCAAGGAATTGCCAACCCAGACAAACAAGCTAACAATAAACATGAGTCCAACAAAGGAACCACCAAGCAGAAAACAACACACCCATCAGTACTGACAAGGCAAACAAATAGTAAGGCAGTCCTTGGCTTGTTTAGTGACTGTTCAAAGTTACAGTGACACTGAAAAAAGTGACTTATGACTATTTTGCACACTTATGACCATGAAAGCTGACGGTGAATTCTAGTCCCATCTTAGGCATGAAAGCTGGCTGGGTGACTTTGGGCTGATCACCAGGAGACAGTGAATTGTAGTTAGAGTACCTGCAACACGGCAAGCAGGTGCAGGGCGCATGGGGCAGCCCCCCCCCNCCCCCCCCCCCCCCCGCCTCACCTGATGGCAGTGGGACCGGCACAGTGGCCACAGAAGAACTGGGGCAGGTGTTGGGGAAAAAAATAAGACATCCCCCTAAAATAAGACCTAATGCCTCTTTTGTAGGCAAATATATATACAAGACCAGGTCTTGTTTTCAGGGAAGCTCTTTTAAATAATGAATGGTGCCTTCTAATAAAATGCATTATTTAGAAAAATTGCTCCTAGATTCTTTCTAATTTTTTGGGGGGGACGTTGTACACTAACCTAGCTTTCTTGCAACAATAGGAAAATGGGTGGATTCTGACCTCTAGTGATTGCTCTCTTGTATATTTAATTCAGAGCATGATGGAGAAATGATAGACTCATTCTCTGTTTCCTAGTCTCGTTTAATGCAAAAAAGGACTAGGGGTAACATGATAGAATATATCAATATCTAAGGTGCTACCACAAAGAAGAGGGGATCATCCTATTTTCCAAAACATTGGAGAAGCAAATCAAGAAACAATGGGTGGAAACTAATCAAGGAGAGAAGCAACCTGGAATTAAGCAGAAACTTCCTAACAGGGAGGACAATTACCCAGTGGAACTGGCTGCCTCCAGAAGTTGTGGCTGCTCCATTCATTGGAGGTCTTCAAGAAGAGATGGGAAATTTATACAATTTGAGACAAGTGACTGTCCAGTCTCTTCTTAAAAACTTCCAGCCTCCAAAGTCTTCACAGAATAGAATAGGATAGGATAGGATAGGATAGGATAGGATAGGATAGGATAGGATAGGATAGGATAGGATAGG